>CAUOQF010000145.1:0-28323 GCA_963457715.1 Argyresthia albistria | reverse complement strand
AAGGGGAAACTCGGAAAACTGTAAAATGTCTTTCTGCAAAAATACGTACTTACAAGTAATTTGGTTTACACCGATACCATCATACTTTTATTGTTTTTGTGTACCTAGAAACCTAATGTTAATTACACCAGTTACGAGGTACCATTTCGCATCCCTAACATGCTAAACACTAATAATACTATACTTTCATTCATACTCCTAAAGTCCTAACTGACTAAATATACGTGTTCGAAATAGGGAACAAAAATATAAGTAGTAGGACTATGTTTGTACGTATTCAATACTGTTATCTAAATGATACATATCATGTTTATCAATTTCATAAAGAATTAAGAGTTACGAGCAGGTACAAAACAAGTCACAGAATAAAAATACTGGGCTTACCGGGGCAGAATTCATCAAATCAGTCCACCATTACGACTGATATTATTTACTTGACCCTTCAGAGCGATTGTCAACAAATCCGATAGGTTGCATTTCACCCGCGCGCCAGTGAATCATCATCATTAATAACTGCGCTACGGCAGTCCACACACACTACACACACTTGGTTATTTGGTATGCCGTCTCACTCGCACCCCGGAAGCTAGATAAGACTTTCTTTTCAGCAAATTATCATAGGAGTGTCGGTAAGTGCTTATTTTGTGTCAAATATGTCTGGCCAATTCCGCGGTTTCGTGCGTGTATCGCTCTAACGCGCGGATTCCCTCGCTCGCGGCGCGGATGACTGTTCTACTGTTTGTCGTTACTCGTTCGCTGGGCTGTACACTTGCCGTCCCCGCGCCCCGCGCTGCCGCCCGCAGCCCTGCTTCGGCCGTGTAGCCTCAACGCGACGACGACGCTCGCTCGCAAGCGGAGAGTAGTGATTCATGTCGTGTTTTATCTATCTCCCTCCTTCACCGCAACCAGATCGTTCGTTCTACGTATGTAATCTATTTATACCTGCAGAATGTTTTGTATACCGTATGGAGTTGAATTTAACATAGCGATTCTGATTTAAGCTTTATTGATGCGATTTAAGATGAAAGTTCAACGTGCAAGTTCATTGGATAGGTAAGTACCTACATAAGTAATTGTTAGATTACACAAATGATTAATTTTATGTTCTTGATCCATACATTGAGGCCACCACCATAGCCACCACTCCATAACGCCTAGCGCTGTATCTACGTTTCCGCCGTCTCATTGTATATGCAAATATTTATAATTAGAATTAGAAGTGTTGTTCGTTAACTATTCCATTATCCATCACAATTCGTTAGTGCAAACGAATGACGACGCAGTGTAATTTTCATGCGGCACTGATTTCGTAACGGTTGCGCTCGACTAGAACGGGTATTGGCTCCGTACGCCTGCCGTTCGTCGGAGCCGACCATTTAACATTCTCCATCGTACGCTGTGTCAGACGACGAAGTAGCTTTACATTTCCAAAGCTATTAAACTTCACACAACGCATGCTAATTCGACCCTGTAGTGTAGAAGCTGCTGGCATTCACACTTGTCACGCCTTGAGATCAAGTCTCTTAACTTAAAAGAATATTTATCGGCCCTATATGAGCATCTTCGGAGCATACTTACGAGTGAGGATAATAATGATTTATGTACCTTAACTTAATTAATGTTGACTTTACTCGCCGCCGCCGCTGCCGCCCTAACTCTGAATAAATAATATAAGTATTCCGTGACTGAGTGAACGGCTTGATAAAAGCCGGTGTGAGGAGAGAAACTCGACATCGGCTATCCGCCAGTAATTCATTTAATACATGAATGTATAAAATAAACACATTATTTGCAATGATAATTCAGTCTTATCAGTGTCTTGGAGGTGATGACGCACGCGCAGCGATAGCCGTTGCTCGATTAGGGCATGGATACCGGTATTCCGGTATACCGAAATAACGGGATACCGGTCTTTTTTTCCCGGTATTTTCATACCGGTATTTGAGGATTAAACACCGTTATTTCGGTATTTCGTAAAAAGTGATCCATTTTTGCAAGGTTGTTTAAAGACTATGCAGAACGCTCGATTTCTGTGGTCCACAGAGTTTTCATATGGGACGAATCATGATTATAGAAAAAAAACACCACAAAATTTACTACGCAAAACACTGCATGCATATACAGGATGTAACAGAAAGGTGTAGTCATATTTCATATTTTAGGGGGTTGTTAGCGACATCATTCTGAGCAACTTTCACTATGAAACCGATTTGATCAGGGTAACTTCAATTTTCACTTCTTACAAATCAGCTGACCGCCCGGACCGAAACGTATGGAGCAATGAAAAATAAAGTTGCTCTGATAAAATCGGTTTCATAGTAAAAGTTGCTCAGAATGGTCTCCCTAACAACCCCCTAAAATATGACTACACCCTTCTATTACACCCTGTAGTTATTTAATGATATTGCTTTGAGCCTTAACACACTAGCGATTTCCGAGCGATTTCAGGGCGGGGCCACTTCGCAGCGAGTTCGCAACGTGTGCACGGCGAACTCGCCGCGGGTGCGCAGCAAGATCGCCGCGAGTTCGCAGCAAGCTCCCGGTTGCGATCAGCACTGTCGGCGCCATTTTGTACACTCGCGTTAAGTAGTCAATGGGGCCAATTCTCTGGGACACACTCACTAAAATTACTTGACAAAGGGGCCAATTCTCTAGGGCACACACACTAAAATTACTTGACAATATTAGCTCTGACGCTCTTACGCGGTTGCCATAGATTTCATTTTCGAACTCACTTTTGAATTAGTTCATCAGTACATTAAAATAATTCAAAAGTAAGTTTGAAAATGGAATCTATGGCGACCTCATAAGAGCTGTCGGACTTAATATTGTCAACTAATTTTAGTAAGTGTAACCTAGAGAATCGGCCACAATATTAGCTCCGAAGCTCTTACGCGGTTGCATAGATTCCATTTTCGAACTCACTTTTGAATTAGTTCATCAGTACATTAAAATAATTCAAAAGTCAGTTCGAAAATGGAATCTATGGCGTCCGCATAAGAGCTGTCAAACTTAATATTGTCAAGTAATTTTAGTCAGTGTAACCTAGAGAATCGACCACAATGACACGAGTATCGATACCGGTATGAAAATCATTCCGGTATTCCATGCCCTACGCTCGATAGTAGTCAACCCGGCCAGGAAGCCGTCTACCGCCTGATATCATCAGGCTATTTATGAATGCTGTATCTATCTGTCAAAGGAATAAGTCGGATGACAATTTATTTTCGGTTACTACATCAAGCAGCAGAATAGTCATCGTAATTCCTTGTTATGAGGTGGCGCAGGCGAGCTTCGCTATGTGCTATGTTGCCGCACAACAACCACCAATCACTTGTTGCATTGCGTAGGTAGGTACGTTGTTTGACTGGCGTTCAGCTCCAAACGAGCTATAACAACGAACTTGGCCAATCGAGGATCACTTTGTTGTCTGTCTGTATGTCTGTCTGTCTGGTCTGTCTGTCTGTCTGTCTGTCTGTCTGTCCGTCTGTCACGACCCCTTTTCTCAGGTACGCGTGGTGGTATCATGTTGAAATTAATATCGATTCTCAAGTCTATGGTCCCTTGGAGCTGTGAAAAAATTAAACTTCTAGGTCCACGCAATCAAAAGATACCGCGATATTATGTCATAATTTTGTATGAACTCGCGTGGAACTCGCAAGGGAATCAAAACCTAAAGAGTACTTCCGGTTGGCCTAGGGTCATGAAATTTGGAATGAAGGTAGGTCTTATAGCACAAGTAAAGGGAAAAATCCGAAAACTGTAAATTTCTGTCTGTCTGTCTGTCTCACAGTCTGTTAAGACTTTTTCTCAGAAACGCATGGAGGTATAAAATTGAAATTAATATCGATTACTCAAGTCTGTGATCTCTTAAAGTTGTGAAAAAATTAAACTTATAGTTCAACGCAATCAAAAGATACCGCATATGTCTCAATTTTGCTGAAATTGCTTGATATTCGCAAGGGAATCAAAACCCAGAGGGTACTTCCCGTTGACCTAGAATCATGAAATTTGGCAAGAAGCAAGGTCTTATAGCACAAGTAAAGGAAAAAAAACTGAAAAAAGCAAATTTCTATTCTAAAAAAATATTCAATTTGGTTTACATGGATGACATCACACTTTAGTTTTTTATGTGGACACCTAATTACACGTGCTACGCTCTCCAAGTGTGATCGGAACCCTTGGTGCGCGAGTCCTACTCGCACTTGGCCGGTTATTTTTTTTATTATTTTCATGATCATGATCTTGCAATTCGTGCATCATGTTATCCACAAAGAGCGAAGTTCTCTCTCTTATCTATCTATATCTACGATCAAATCAACTGTGAACTCACTTTGAAATTGCATGCTGTCCGCATATTTACAATAGCACATTTTCAGGATTATGTAGCAAACAATTAATTTTCCAATCGTCCACCTAATATTAAATAAGTAGATTGCCGTTTTAAAACGTGATGCTATATATTGGCCAGTTATTTAAATAATGAATTTAGAGCCCTTTCAATAAACGCTTTATGAGTAAATTTTATCCAACTATTTTGCTAAACAAGGCTCCGATGAGTGAGTTCTTGGCTTCTTGGTGCGACAGAGCGGGCGTGCGGGCGCCACGAAGTCGCGTGGGCGGGAAACCCGTCTTGCTCTTGGCGGCACGCGTTAGCTACCAAAGCGAGAGAAAAAACATTTCGCTCGCACTCTATAATAATTCTCGGAATATGTTTCGGTGATTATTCGACGCCCCAGTCCGCACTAACAATTTTATTCCGAGGAAAGTACACAAGGATGGCGAGGTGATTTGCGACGCGCGCGTGCCAGATTCCTGAATAGGGTTTCCGTAAATTTTATCTGTGCCGTAAACTCACTAATTTCTTTCAAATATTATGTGTGTAATGAAATGAATGAATGAACCAATTTGATTAAGATTAAAACTGACCAAGGATAAAATAAAATCAACCTAGAATACCTAAGTAATAAAAACAGGTAGGTATCCTAGGCCTGTTTCATCTGCTTGCAACGCAGGCAAGTCTCACGTTGCCCCCCTCTCTGCGCGGGCATCCCTCGGAACCAGGTCATCGGCTGGCCAGCGATGCTCGTTACCTCGCTAGCTGGCGCACGAGACGAGCCGCGCCCAGCCAATCACCATTTTGGAATTCCGCGACTTGCTTTGACACTTGTTGCCTACGTCATCGATCTCGAAAAGCGGAGCGAAGCTATCAAAATATGCAAATATGAAGCAGTAATCTTATTTTTACTGTAGATTACGAATATTCTTGGTAGGTAAGGATTTATTACTTATGTACACGTACAATAGGCCGCCAATAAGAGAGAGGAGGAACGCAATAGGGCCTGGGATCACTAAATAGTGCAATGAGTGATTTCCAGCAGATATATTTTATAAAGTCAATTTTGTGCAAAAAAAGATAGCATTTGATGGCACTTTAACATGACGTCATTCTGTTGTTATTTCATAGAACTCAGGAACAAAAGTTCCGTTTTAACAGTTCATAAAAAGTAGGTATCTATTTTGACTTGACAGGCCACAAGCCTATTATCTCGAAAAGGTTTTCCACAGACTTCAGTAGTAGGGGAAAAGGCACGGGGCGCTTGAAAGTGTCGCTACCAAAACGGTGTCAAAACGGGAAAAGTGAACCGATTTCAATCAATCGTGCTTAGACGGTGCTAGCCGCGTGACGTATCGGCAGCACAACAAAAATGGTGTCCTGCGAGGTAAAAACTTGTAAATCATACCGAAATCGCAATACACATAAACAAGGAGTATCGTATCACAAGTAAGTTATATAATTTACAATTACTATTGGCTGTAAATTGATTATTCATAAAATATTGTTCTCGAAAAATTCCTCAAAGTAAAAATAGGATAATCAATCATTCGACTGACGACCGACATAGTACCGATAAATTCCAACAGAGGCGCTATTCTGTCTGGCCTCAAAACGGTAAGAAATTTAGTACGGGAGGGCCTATCCTTTGTATATATCGATGAGATTTTCCCAGTTTGTTTCCCTTCAAAGTAGTTTCCATGGCCCATTGACATTAGTTGGATGGATTGCATTTGAACATTTAAAACACGTTATTCCTGATGGATGACAGAAACCCAAGAATATCCGACCTTCAGTTATTTTTGTACCTGTAAATTATTTTGAAAATACCTATGAACCCGAAAAATATAGCATACAGTACAATACAACAGCGCGGACCGAGCGGGACGTAACTATGATTTGTGCCAACAGTGATTGCCAACCAGTTCCGCTGATTAATACGATGATAATTTATAGAGCTACCACACTATATGAAATATTTGTTTAGCGCTATTTGTACACTAATTAATAATTATTTTAAATGACGAAATTGCTCATCCCTCCTTCATTGAGCTAAAAGCGTGCTCGACAACGCGAAGGACATTCAGGCCCTTATCGCAGATTGCAGGTAGGCTGGACTGTCTGTTCCTCAGACACAGGGAACTCCTTCGCACAGATTCTAACTGGAATGTGAGTGGCCGGTGAATGTGGGTTGGATAGTCTTGCCTACTCTTGTACGTGATCCTAGCCAGAAAGTATGGCTTAGAGAGATTTGGAGTATGCAGATGTTTAGTGTGTTGTTAGTAATAAATGTGACCGAAATTTCTGAATTTGTTTGTACACGGGGGCTGAAATATCTCACAGAAACACTTCCGGCTAGAATCACGTTTGCAAACATGATCCTAGCCAGAAAGTGTAAAATCGAAAGATTTCACTTATAATATGTCCTGAGACTCCTGAGTAATAAATACACACAAATCAGGCCAGCTAGGTAAACATTAGTGGTAATTTTATTGATATTTGTGTGGAATTAGTTTTCTAAATTATCACACCGTTTGGGAGCTTTTGGTACATCTTTAAAATACCTAAATGGCTTGATATCTCCTTAACACAGCAACGCAAAGTCAAACGAAAAACACATAACGCTATATCTTACTCAATACTATCGCAATACTGAATTGCAAACCCCTGGGATAAGCCGTTTTTTCAAAAACAACAACTTTTGTGAAGAATTTTATTGACCCTAACTAAGTAGGATGTACTCTATTTACAGCAAAAATTTTGCCACGAGCAGTTAGTGTGTCGTATTCAATGTGATATTATTAACTTAGAACACCAAAAATCGTACAAATAAAGAGTTTTTAAGAAAATTCGAATATCGGTGATAACGCTACAAAATGAGGATGGCATGCCTCAAGTACTGCATGGACGCTTTAATTTTGTCGTGTTATCATCTCTGAAACCCGTGGACACACTTTTTTTTATTTCTGTCACATTTATTACTCAGGAGTCAGGACACACTAACTACTCATATAAGTGAAATCTTTCGATTTTACACTTTCTGGCTAGGATCGTGATTCTAGCCGGAAGTGTTTTTGTGAGATATTTCAGCCCCCCCCGTGTACAAACAAATTGCTGAAATTTCGGTCACATTTATTTCTAACAACACACTAAACATCTGCATACTCAAAATCTCTCTAAGCCATACTTTCTGGCTAGGATCACGTTCTCCTACTCTTGAGGCTGTTTTCATTAGAGAGAACATTCGCCCAAGTAATGTACACTTATTTTGTATTTTTTTTTGTAATAAATGAATCGAATTGGAATTGAATTAGACAGACATTTTAAACACCTAAGCCCGTAATAAAAATTCGCTCTCACTCAACCGTGAAAATGTCAGATTTGATGCGGCGAAACTGACATTATGACATAGCGAGAGTGAGACAACTCTCACAGCTGAGAGTTTTATTAATTCCAACCTAAGTATGTCCAGCATACAGGGTTATTTTTGGACCCCTAGCCAAAAGTTCGGACTTCTCCATACAAATCAGCTGACCCACTCAGGCCAGAATGTACTGGGAAGTGAAAAATAAAGTTGCTCTGATCAAATCGGTTTCTAAGTGGAAGTTGCTTGAATGATATCCCTGAAATAATAGTTACTTTTGGCTAAGGGTCCAAAAGTAACCCTGACTTAACTTTGTGTAGTTCCTATAACTTCACCAGTTTAATTAAACCTACCTAAATGGCGTACTAACTACACATTTTGTCAACCAACAGTTAAAGGTACGTAGTCGACTGTGTGTATTGAGTAAAAATGGCGTCATTCTTTGTTCATCGGCCAAATACAAATATCAACGACCAAAACATACCAGATGTGGCAATAATTTTCGCATCATGAGTCAGAAGCACCACTTGACTAAACAAATTAATGTAATGCTGCCTAACAATTCATCACTTCGCGTTCCGTCTCAGAGAAAACCTTACAAACTTGTTGAATGATACGATTTAATTACAAAATTTAATGAAAGTATTTGTTATTAATATTTGTATATATTTAGCTCTACATCACCGTCCCGAAATCAACAAAGTTGTATCAAAAATAGCCTTCCCAGCTCATCAAAGCCAGGAACAGGTTGATGGTGCATGCTTGGCCGATTGCCAAAATGAAATGTGGCTTCCGAAGCGCATTCCTTACAAACATCATCTCGCGGTTGCCCTCTTACTATAAGCATACAACTAATGACAAATCACCAAGAACGAGCTGTCCACGAAACCTTTATGTCAAATTATACTAACAAACACTGCACTACTCGTTGATAGGTTTACACTCAATTTAAAGTAGTATTTCGGCAAATATGCACTGATTGTCGTTATTTAGGCTTTACAGAAGAATACCCTTGACAAGAGAAAAGAAAAGAGAGATAAGTTGTTTGTTATGGTGTCTATCATGTTTGCAGCACTTTTGATAAAGATATTTCCCCCGAATTACTTCCTAAATAAGAATGGATTCTCTAAATATGCCCTTGACTAACGTCAATATGAGACTATGAGTAATAAATAAATAATTCATAATTTTTGATCCAACCAATGGAACGTGGCTGTTGTCCAAACAAGAATTTCATATATCTGTGTGTGTGTATGTCTGTCATAAGGAGTTAGATATTCGGCTGGCAAGCACAGTTGCTTTAAATTTAGTTACCTACGCATTTTGGCATGAGCTGCACATTATTTATTTTGCGCACCAAATGTGTGACGATTATAGATATTGGGTTGTTATCGGAATTATAAACTAATATTCTGTACAATAAAGTACACAAAAGTTTACTCTATATAAAGTACTATAAATAAACTGAGTAGGTACCAAATGAAAGGTGGTTATTAAGAATAACATACTTGTAGCTGAGTGGTGTTTCTTCCAAGGTTGTTGGCTATGTCTACGCAGGACTTGCAATTCATCTTCGGTGTCCGAGATGCTAGGAAATCCTGTAAAGAATGTAAATATTTTACACCGCATTTTGGTAGTAATAAAATAAAACATAATGTTATTATTAGGAATGATATAACATTGATAACGGCAAAATTTTCATAATAAGAAAACGATGCTTCTTTTTCACAGCAGACTTTAACTAATGAGTGAAGACCAAGATATTATTTAAACAATAGCGTTGAAATTTAACTCATTCAAAGGACACATACTCCAACAATTGCGGTCACAGGAAGAACGGGGCAATCGCAATGGGGCTGTGTTAATAAAATTCAGTAAGGGTCACTCGGCATTGTGTTCCCGTTGACATTTGTTACACTTACATAATCAACGTGCTTTCCCGTCTATCACGTACCGTTGTAGTGTTAATTGAACGTTGAATTAAATGGATGAATCCATTATTATGTATGCATGACCCTACCTACCTACCTACATGTTGTTTTCGTTAATCGTAGGTAAATAACATGCAAATTTTCCTAATAAAGTAAGTAAGCAATATCGTCAACCAACCGGCGCACCAACACGTCATAAAACTCATGCTGAATTAATCCATTTCTTGCAATTTATTGGTGCCTATTTAAAAACAATACTACTACTTATGAGTGCATAAAGGTAAGTAACCATAATTTGAATCTGAATCAAGCTTCTTCTTTTGGAGCAAACCAAGCCGAAGGGGAAGTTTTAGCGAAACAAAAAAAAACAGCCATGGAACCTGCAGTTTAAACCAGTAAGAGCAGTGGGTAAAATGCACCTGTCGGTTGATTGTGAACGACTAAGTTGATATTAACCTTGGTACATATTTATTTATGAACTACAAACATCTGCTGCTTTTAATTCTTGCTCTATCCAAATTAATGCAAACCTAAAGAAGTTATTAACGCTGTAAGTATAAGATTTTGCCATCATATTTTTTATTTATTGGAAAGCGCTGTTGAACATGTCTACTGTTTGTTTTGTAACCGATTTAAAAAAAGGAGGGGTTTATCAATTCGGTTGTGTATTTTTATATATTTTTAAAAATGTTTGTTACAAGAAACTGGTACTAATAATGAACTAATTTCAAAAATTCTTTCTTTGCTCGAAAGGGAAGAATACTTTGGTCCCATTTTTAGAAAATCAGGAATCGGTCCAGTTGTTAGGGTTCTACATGAAAAAACTGTGAAGTTTAATTTACCTGGATGACATTATACATCCAGTCTTTTTGGTGTTTAAATAGTCATAAATTCTGGCTGATGATCGTATATTCGTTTATATTATGTAATTCGTATGGACTTCACTGTCAGGAGATAGATTTCGTAGGCTCGTTTTCGGGTCTATAGTCTACAGACGACATTTGTGTACCGAGCGGGGAGGACTAAGTGATAGGTCATGAAGTCGGTTTTTTAAGTTTTTAACTTGGCGAATTATTGCGTTGTTCTGTTGTATTTCTAAAGTTCGTAGGTACCTACTTTAGAGAGCAAAGTCTCAAAATCTAGTAAGAAAAAGTTGCTTGTTCAGAAATATATCTACGGCCCGATGAATGGAAGTCCATTGCGGATGGTGTCTCGATCAAGTGGCAGTTAGAGAGAGAACCTGTAGGACCGGTCGAAGGACTTTTTGTGCGCTTCTGAGACCGCCAACGCCGCCGCCGCCGCGCCGCCGCGATATGAGCAGACGGCTACAATAACTCCTTCAATGAGAATTTACTGACTAAACTAAATCAACAGTGCGCTATCGTCTAACTAAATCCTACACCGAGTAGGTACGTCCATTTGCAGTATTAGAACGGATGATCAATCAGTAAAACATAATCAAATAGACATTAGGATACACTGGCGAGCGTTCGTTACACACGATCATAAAATCAATTGAGGTTAGTCCGTCAGTTATCTACATGGGCGATGTAATAAAGTATACTCCGCGTTGATTATAAGCAGAGATGACATCAGTCACTCTCTCTAAATCGCTTTGTTGTTGCGGAGGGACGGGTCTGCCCGACGCCTCACTCGCCTAGGTTCGCCCGCGAGGCTCGGGGGCGGGCGGACGTTAGGCTGTCCCGTCCATGTATAGGGTTTTTTTTTTATTGAGGTACGGCTACGCAAGAGGTATCAAAAGTTGCGTTTTGACACAGAGATTACGATTATCATTAAGTTTTATTAAATACCTGTAATCTTGAGGCCTCTACCGGTCCTTGAAGTTTTTAAAATTTGCCATTTTTAGGGGTTCTTAACATAAACTATAAGACATACAAAATTTTGAGCTACAGCTACGCAAGAGGTATCAAAAGTTGCGTTTTGACACATAGATTACGATTATTATTAAATTTAATTAAATATCTGTCATCTTGAGGCCTCTACCAGTCCTTGAAATTTCGCAAATTTGCCATTTTAAGGGGGTCCTAACATAAACTATAAATCATACAAAAATTACGTTTAAATGGTTTTTTATTAATTAAAGGGTACAACAATGAATCAAAGAAAGGTTTACAGTAGTTGAGACAAATAATTAATGAATACTTTAAAAGTGAAACTGGTTTTTGTGCCCAAAATTAGGCATTTCCGCGCGAGATTTTAATCTGTTCCTAATGAAACCATCCCGAGCTGTAGCGTCTGTGACGCTCTGAGAAGCCTCTGTCACTAATTTAACACATCTTTCCACTGACTGTGTGTGACAGGGAAAGTCAACAATATCGAGGCTCTGTCCTTTTCTAAGTTCATCGTCGGATACGTGTCGCAGAATTGGTGGAGCTGATATCTCACACTCTTGCCAAAATATCATATCAATGTAATCTCGCGCAAAGAAGTTAAGCTTTGGTGCTTTAAATACCCTGCGAGATTTGCTCTTTTCTGCTTCTCTGGCCTTTAATATTTTGCGAGATGCAAGCTCTCGAATATGGTCTCTTTCGTCGAATAACATGGCAATAAGCAAGTTTTCTGGGTGCGCAAAGAAAGCGTTTCTTTCGATCACTGAATCTACAATAGATCTCTGACTATCAGGTAAAAATCGAGAGTATATAACCATTTGAAAAATATGCTTGGCTCCATCTTTAAATGATGATTTTTGTTTGGTGAGGAATCAAACAGGAGCGTAAACTTTGACCACGTAGTTCACAAGCAGCTGCAAATTATTTGACGGCGTCACAGTACTTACGTAAAGTCTGAGTATGCGATTGGCAGTTGTGAGCCATCTCGAATGCGCCATTTTTCCAGGTTGGCGGCTCGCTAGCTCAGGGGAACAGGAACCAGCCATCACAGCATGACACATTTCGTAGAGATACTTTTGATCCGTGCTTAGTTCCTTCACTATATTATCAGGTATTTCGAGCAAATTGCCAGCCACTGCACAAAAAGATGCTAGAGGTTTACCTTCACAAACAGCTAGCTGTTTTCCAATAGGTCCTACATATTCTTTTGGTCCAGATGTGCTACCATCCAAAGAGATAAACAAATGGCGAAGCGGTAATTCATTCGCGTGCAGCAAACAAACACACCATTGCAATGGTCTCTTCAAATAGTTTTCCAGGTATTGGATGACACCTCCCTTCCAACCTGTATTCGTAGCAGTACCATCGCACCCCACACAGATCACCTCTTCCAAGTTCAACCCTTGATTTTCTAACATAGATATCACAGAAGTGACGATAGCTTTGGCATTGCCACGACTTGGCGACGCGTGTCCCAAATAAATTGATCCCGGCTCTGTGAGAACTGATATGTGTTCTTCCAAGACTTCTCTGCGGTGGTACTGATCGCCTATTTTATCGTTTAAGAGCGTTTTGTCTTTTCGACCATCAAAGTAGATACTTTTAATTACAATAGCATCAACATCTTTGCTGGCTTTGGTTCTCGCTTTTGAAACAGCTCTATGGATTTTATTCTTATCAATAACAAGACTTAGATCTTCGGAAGATACCAATCCCACGTCAGCTAAGACCGCCGACGCAACCGCAGCCGCGGATCGCGTTGATAGTCCATACCGATCACATATCTTAGCTACTGTTGGCAGCGCCAGAGTGTTCCGATTCAATAAAGTAGATGGAGTCTCATTTATAAGTACGTCACTATTCGGAGAAAGCTCTGTTGCAGGCAACTGTGGTCGGGGCGGCAACTCGCGCACAGGAACAGGATCTGTTTCTTGTGATGTACTTGGTAAACATGTGTGCTCTATCCGCTTAAACTTTTCTTGTCTCTGATATTTCTTTAAAAGTCTTGTTGTTTCTTTTTTGTCTATACCGCTTATTGCCATTTTTCTATAACTTCTTTGGTCCAGTAAAAATTCTCTTTCAGTAATAGGAACTTTCTTACATTTTATGCAGGAACAAGTGTCAAACGAAGTGCATTTACAAGCAGCAATGTCGAAGAGCTTGTTGTTCGACGATTCGAAAAAGCAAGTCACTTTGCTGTCGTAGCTATCATTTCTTTTATTTTTAGGATATCTTATCAATGACAAGTATTTTTCGAAATACGATTTCAGTAATTGGGTAACTCGTTCTTTGGAAACAATGGGAATCGAGGCTTTGGTCCAAATCATATCAAGTTTTTGAGAAACGATTGAAAAAACTTCTGTGTTAGAAGGGTCTTTCCCATTCTTCTCTTGTTTTAGTTCATGTTTAGTAAACAAAATAAATTTGATAACGTCGCTTATCACTATGGTAACTGGCGATCGTCAAGTTCTTTATATGGTCCAAATATAGCACATGTTGTCTCACTTCGTCTTGAACCCATTATTGTATGTAACAAAAACACGTATTTTATAACAATGAAACGCAAAACGACACCTTACAGCAATAAAATCGCAATAGAAATGAGACGAATTGACTCACTGTGGTGTAGGGTAGGAGTGAGAAAAACAAGTCAAAACATGAAATTCGCGAGTTCGACCCGAACTAATTAATCGCTGGAAGCAACCTGTCTTTGCCTGTAAATCGTAAAGTAGGGTTCCACTATCATTGTAATTACAAAATAAAATGGGAATAATGTAAATAAAACAGAATAGACTATAGACTGAAGGGTTAATTAAGTCATTTTTTGAAAAATAAAAATGCCGGTAGAACCCTCAAGATATTTTTTAATATTTTTTTTATTATTTTTACGGTAATCTACAACATATAACGCAACTTTTGAGGGGTCTTGCATTATGGAAATCCAAAAAATAAAATCTCGGGACACCCTAGCGGACGTGCCGACGACGCGACGTCGTGAAGCGGCAGGCGAGCACCGAGCGGCCAACATATTTATTCATATGCCAGCGGCGTAAATCACCGTGCATCTATTTCGAGTGGGTCTCGGCGGGGCGGTCGGGACGCGCGGGCAGACAGCGCTGCCGGTCTGGCGCCAGAAGGATTCCCCAGCCCCTGCCGCCGCCCGCGCCCCCCCCCCCGCCCTGCGTCGCGCGCGAGGTCACCGAGCGATGCCTACGCCGCGACTCGAGCGAGGCGACTACCTTTCTAACTGCCTGCCTTGCCTGCCCACCTTGCCTGCTATATTGATTGCACACTTTTTTTAATCACCTGTAAATACTCCGGCTCGGTTCTATTGTTGAATCGGCGGATAAAAATAGCTTCCACGCTACACACAAGTTATATCAGGCTACGGTTTTACTAATACCTAGCGTTCTCTACTATTTTTGTGAATACTGTGCAGTACTTAGTTTGAATGAGGAACATATCTACGATAAACACTTTCTAATAATAATTATGTACCCAGTTGAATTTAAATCATGTGTCAGAGTTAAGGTATCTACCTACAATATTATTATTATCAGCGATAAGCAGCGATAAGACTGGAGATTCCACCGAGTCACGCATTGTCTCTCTCTTTCTTGCTCGATTCAACAGGTCCAATTGATTTCGGCCTCCCCTTCCCCAACCCAGCCGAACTCTGCCATCACAATCACAGATTTGTTTACATACTGGCTAAATATGTACCTACCTAGCTAATACCTATTCATACTTTATTTCAGTAGCTGTTATCAATTTTATAGTTTTTGTAATAATAGCGGCAAAAAAACTTGTAATCGAAATCCACAGAACTGCAAAGTTCAACGAAGTTATCACCATTTCCACATTTATTACACAGCTATACGCATGCATGACACAATCCATATCCAATATTCCGACCCTTCAATCTCCCTCATTTCATTATAGATATAGGTGGTGATACTCACTCGCACTAGTCGCACTGTCGAAGCTCGCAGTTGCTCTCTGTCGAGCCATGTCGGAGATTCCTCCCCGCACCCCGCGCTGCGGGGATGCCCTGCGATGCGGTCATTGGTTACTCATACATCTTGCAAATCCTGCACTCTTTTACACGTTTACACTGACATTTGTTTACATGGTAGACATCACAACGCGTCAGGCCAATGTCCATGCCGTGGTACATCCGGAACGCGAATTAGAGGGAAAACATTGTATTTATACATATATGTAAAAAGATTACGAAGTCCGTCTCGAGTGGTGTACGTACGGTCGGGCAGCGCGCGGTACGTTGATTAACATTTATTGTGGACTTTGTCGTAACGTAACGAATGCACGAGCCAAACAGCAACGTAGTGATGTGAACCAATGTGTTGCGATATGCTAATTTAGTATGCGTTTGCTCATATTCGATCTGATATGCATAGCAGCAGCGGCATGTAGCGATAAATAGCAAGCAATCTCGTAAGCAAGCACTAAGCATTGAAACTAAGCACAAGCAATATGCTGTATTAGAAGCAATATGCTTTGGTCGGAAGCAGCACAGATACTATAATATTATACTAATACAGATAGACCACGTAGAACAAAATATATGACCGGCGTAAACTGAGATGCTACGGAAGCTTCTTTAGTTCGAAGGTTTTATCGCTTGGTGCAGCACCATCGAAAAATTGCAAATACCACGAGATGGCGCTAAGATGCATTTTAAGATTAGCGCCACCTAGAAGTATGTCAACTGAAACCATGGCGTTTACAGTACAAATCTTACTCCTCACGCCATCTCTTTTTGACGAAGGGTTACTAATTCTAATTTGTATGGAGTGAGCACCCTGTGGTTACATGCATTAAAAATTGTCTCAAAATTACTTTTACCTATAATAGCACAGATATGAACACCTTCTAGCGACATTGTTATCTCATTCAACTTAGAAAATCACAAATAGGCCAATATTATCCCCACATTTCTGTAGATCGCCCTTGATAGATTTATCTCTCTTACCATAATTATCCTCTCACTATCGAGTATGGGAGTTATCGTGTGTCTGCGACACATCACTAGACCCTCTGTTGACTCAGTCATGATTGTGTTGTCTCTCTTGCGCGTAACGATGACGTAGCAACCTGCGAGCGAGAGGAGTGTTCCCACCAATCAATAGGAAACTACATACTCTATTGCGTATGATTAGAGCAGATTTTACAACAACCGTGATCTGTATTACACAAACGTATTGTAATTGTCGAGAATATAAGTTACGTATTCATAAATCAGCTAGGCTAAACTTGCTGTTCTAGAATGAAGATTTTAATTTTTGCTCGGTTACAAAATCATAGAGATAAGAGACGTGTTAGGTACAAATAGATTTATAATTAGTTACAAGGAACTATTAAACAGCATTATCTCAGCAATCTCTCAGTAATTGCCGTCAACTGAAGCGCTCACTTGGATAAGATACTATTAAAATGTCCCATCAATACTGTGAGTGTTGTGTCTAATCAATGTCTCATCATAGAGACCGGATTATATGCAAATTGCAACATAAAAAACACAAAATATGCATGCAAATATGCAAGTAAAACAGCTAAAATATGCACGAAAATCCATAAAAAGGGCAATACGCAACATTAAATGATCTAACACCCATATTTTTGATAATTTTCATTTTAAAAAGCTATTATTTTTCGACCATCTATCATTTATTTGCGAAAATATCAAGTACAAATGTACGGTAAATACCGTACATAAAATCGAGTGAAATATGCATAATTTCTTTTTTTTATATGCAACTTCCGCGCAAAAGAGGCTAAAAAAATATGCAAATGCATAATAATCCGGTCTCTACTCATCAACATAAGATAATAACAAGTGGCATCTCTATTAGCGCGTCCACATTACTCGTCGAGTAGCGTGGCGAGTGACGAGGGAATGTGGCAGGGGCAGGGAAGTGGTGTGGACACTTTCATCGTCCTGCGGGCTTATTCGCTAACTCAGTGATGTGATGATCACTAAATGATGATCCGTAAAAATTAAGAAGTTATTGGTGTCGAAACTGTTGCATAATGACGGGTATTAAAACACGAGTGGGTTTTTAATAGTATGTGCAGTTTCATACACTACCTTATCTACTCTCATACATAAGTATCCCATACAAAGATCAGAGTTAAAACACACAAGAATATTTCAACAAAATTCACTGCCTAAACAACAAAACGTCAACGAGGCCATGCCGCCAAAGCCCGGCATATGAAAGCGCATGCGCGCGCCTGTAAAACGCGCGTAAAAAAAGTGGCAAGTGCGAGTCGGACTCGCCCATGAAGGGTTCCGTAGTAGCAAGTAATTTTAAGACTGGATGTTTGTGTAGTAACTTTGTTTTTCATTGTGTTTGAATTAATGACAAAGTTATCTTTGCGATTTTTAATAAATGTTTTATATCTTAAAAACTGCTTATTATACTTTGTTCAAACCAATTTTCGTTGAAAGTTTGTATTGAGATACACAGTTTTTTTTTTCCACTCTCTTACTTTAAAAGTTAAGAGGGGGGGGGACACAATTATTTCCACTTTGGAAGGGTCTGTCTCTTTAACGATTGACTTTGAGGAAAAATGGCTTAAGGAACCTCAACGTCATTAAGTCATTAAGACAAACGACACATAAAGGTTTGATGAAAAAAATAATAACCGGCCAAGTGCGAGTAGGACTCGCGCACGAAGGGTTCCGTGCCATTATCTATAAAAAACCGCAAAAAAAATGTATGGGAGCCCCCCCTAAATATTAATTTAATTTTAATTTAATTATTTATTTTTTAAGTAAATAATATACTCAATATATTGTGAACATTTTAAGCGTCTACCTGCTACCATTATCAATATCGAAAATGAGCAAAAAAATCGCGTTTGTTGTATGGGAGCCCCCCTTAATATTAAATTTCTTTTGATTTTTAGTATTTGTTGTTATAGCGGCAACAGAAATACATCATCTGTGAAAATTTCAACTGTCTAGCTACCACGGTTCATGAGATACAGCCTGGTGACAGACGGACGGACGGACGGACGGACGGACGGACGGACGGACGGACGGACGGACGGACGGACGGACGGACAGACGGACAGCAAAGTCTCAGTAATAGGGTCCCGTTTGGCACCTTTCGGGTACGGAACCCTAAAAATTAGTTCAGTTCCATGTATGGGGTGCCCCCCTTAATATTTTATTTTTTCATGTGTATAAAAATCGTAAAGCGGTTCACAGAAAACATCTTCATACCAAGTTTCAACTGTGTAGTCCTTATAGTTTTGGAATAAAGTTGCTGTGACATACGGACGGACAGACTTGACGAAACTTTAAGGGTTCCTTGTTTGTCTAACGGAACTCTAAAAAAGTAAAACTGTATCAAACATTGTGGCTGTACGTTCTAGAGACCTGTGCTACTCCCAAGGGCTAGTAAAAAAAGAAAAAAGTACTGTATCGTAATGGAAAAATAGTAGATTGTACAACAACAAGTGCATAAAACGCACTATTTCACCCGAGACGAATACAGGGTGAAATTTTGTAACACCACCTGGAGGGGAAGTACTATAAATAACGGAGATTGCAAATTTCCTCCAAAGAAAATATTCCTTTATTTTTGAAAAGAAACAAAACTGCATTCAAAGATTTTGAAAAATACGCTTGCCACAACCAGGAATCGAACCGGCTAAAATTCGAAAAAACATCACCTGTACTTTTATGGCGTCAATCGACAGGGTTAATCATAAGGATCACATCTCTTTAACAAACATAGTAAATTAAATGAAAGGATAATTGAAACAAAAAGTAAACTTTAGAAAAAACCGACTTCCACAAACCCTATTTGATTAGATTGAGTTTAATACAAACTGTAACCCCTTATCCACTCACCCTTGGGTAATTAATTTTGTCAAATCCCATCTCAGTGCTACCCCACGCTACTAAGGAACCTCTGTACAAAGTTTCATGGCTCTAGGTCCACCGGTTTAGGCTATGCGTTGCCTGCCCGTCAGCCACGCATTGTATTTGTACCTAGTATTGAGCAGATCTGGTGGCCATATGTGGTCTTCATCAGCAGTTCCGCATCACAATATTATGCTTACCATGTGCATTTGCACGAGTTATTATGAAAAACACAAAAATCACTATAGGTCTGCCTATAATATTTGAAGAGTTCCCTCAATTTCTCCAGGATCCCATCATCAGATCCTGACCTGGTGTCAATGGGACCACCCTTGAGGTATTACCTATACGCCGAAAAAAGATTTGTTCAAATCGGTTCATAATTGGCGGAGAAATCGCGTAACAAACATAGAAAAAAAAAAAAAAAAAAAAAAAACATACGGTTCGAATTGAGAACCTCCTCCTTTTTTGAAGTCGGTTGAAAACCATGAAATCTTAAACTTATTTTATGCAAAATTGTACGACTTGAGGACTGAGGTTCACAATAAAATTTTGCATATTCACAACACGCTATTAAAATCTACTGAAAAAGATGATGACGATGATGATGTGGTGTGTGGTGGAGGTGGTGTTATAAAATTCCACCCTGTATGTCCACCACGGATAGTCAAGTCGAGGGTAAAATGGGTTTTATGTACTAGTTATACACTCTGCTTTTCACTTCGATTGTGAAGAAATTAAGGCACCTCATGAATATATTAGGGGTGCTTTTTTCATGTGTATTTCAGGAAATACTAGGCAAATCGTAATCAATTTCTGGTTTATATAATTTGACTATATAATAAAGGGTTTTCATGAAGGAAAACGTATTTGGATCTGGGGGCGCGGTAGAGCCCCTCGCCAAGTTACATTTTTCTCGATTGAAAAGGTATAAATAAATCCAAGGTCAACCTTTTTTCCAATATTTTTTCTTATTATACCGCAGTGAGGCGCAGTGGTAGTAAATATGATCTTTCTATTAATTGTAATATGTGAGGAATTGTTGTTACTAGCGATTTGAAGACTGAAATGTAATTCTCTGAAATAGATTTTTTTTTCTGTTTTGGCGCTTACGTTGATTCAGATTAGGCGCGAGCGCAAAGTTACCATCCCACTTGTTCCTATTCCCGAGTTATATTCGCTTCTCACTTCCGCAATCTTCGTTGACCTTGGTTTGTAATTATTCATACCTCGCCTTAAACAGCAATATTGCAAAAAACAATTGAAAATTGCAACACAAAGAAAGAATAAGGACTTTCCGCCAATATACTTTTTAGGGTTCCGAAGGGTGCCAAACGGGGCCCTATTACTGAGACTTCGCTGTCCGTCCGTCTAGCTAGACAGTTGAAATTTTCACAGATGATGTATTTCTGTTGCCGCTATAACAAAAAATACTAAAAAACAAAAGAAATTTAATATTAAGGGGGGCTCCCATACAACTAACGTGTTTTTTTTTTTTTTTGCGGTTTTTTATAGATAATAGTACGGAACCCTTCATTCGCGAGTTCCGACTCGCACTAGGCCGGTTGTTTTATTATCTGCCCGCCAAGTCGAGCAAAAAGCAAACGTAGAGGGCGCAGCAGTACCATCCTTTACTTGAAGCCATTCAGCGCATATTTGACCCCCCCCCCCCCCCGTTACTCCCGTTGTGGATAAAGATAGAATCCTGAATTATCGGCTGCTAAAAGACTCCATGTCATGAGACATATTCCCAACATTTCATTTAATTTGAAACAGTAGAGTTGAAGGTAGAGCAATTTAAAGTTCCTTAATTATGAGGCCGAGACTCCACCAAAGCGGAGATGTGGAATATTTGTATGCGCGATGGAAACAGCTCACATCTCCGCTTCCATGGCGCCATACAAATATTCCACATCTCCGCACATCTCCGCTTTGGTGGAGTCCCGGCCTTAATCTTGTCACTGACTGACTCACTGATTTTACCGATCATCAAAATTCTAAGGTACTTCTAGCAGACCCACAAGCTTAAAATTTTGAACATGATTTGAGTTTAGCCTGCAAAGCCAAGGAAAACTCAAACATTGCGCAATTTCAGCCCCGATTTCTAGATAATCATGTTATTGATACATACTTGTGGTAGCAGGATTAGTTTTACTTTGATTGTAAGATGCTCAGAACAATAACTAGTAAGATGTCGCTAGGTGTATTCTGAATCGCGGCATGGTTTGGTTTCAGCTACGATTTGAAAAAGGAGATATCTTTACAACAGAGAGAGAGCGAGACGAGACCCGACGTGCCAAAACAAAGGTAATATACCGTCACGCACGTGTTTCCTCACCCTTACTTTTGGCCTCTATACTCATAAATCGTCTGTAAGTCACCCTCACTGTTTCAAAATGTTTATCGACATTTCCGTTTGTATACCAACACTGTGCCACGCATGCTGCGCTAGTTTTGTCTATCAGTGAATCAGCCTACCCTAAATAGAAGGACTCCTTCATGGTAATGAGAATTTGTCCAACCAACTTTTGTCTGTAATCTATTTTGGTGAGGCAGGTAAACATACAGACAGTAGTGATATACTTTACTCAAACAAAGCTAGTAATGTGCTCATTACTTTGACAACCTTCTTTGAGCAAAATTGAAGTTGACGCGCTTTTGTAGGAGCCAGACAAGGTGTCCTGCAATTA
The DNA here is from genome assembly GCA_963457715.1 of Argyresthia albistria. Lineage (NCBI taxonomy): Eukaryota > Metazoa > Arthropoda > Insecta > Lepidoptera > Argyresthiidae > Argyresthia > Argyresthia albistria. The sequence continues at coordinate 6,255 of CAUOQF010000145.1, read as the reverse complement.
ACATAACAGTCGTGCTGTAGCGACCGGCAATTACCATAACAGTCGTGCTGTAGCGACCGGCAATTACCATAACAGTCGTGCTATAGCGACCGGCAATTACCTACCTGTCAAAATCAATTATTGTCGAGCTTTGTTTAAAAAATAAAAAATAACAAAAAAGGCAGTAGTGCAAAAAGGTGCAATTCAATCCCCCCGTCCCGAGTCACGCCAAAATCGTTTACAGCGTCTACGAAGCCGTTCCGAGTCAGTTTTGGCGATACAAAACGATGGCATTGTAGACTTTGTAAATTTGTAATCGATTATGGCGCTGACGGCGGTGTCACGGAACTCAACTAGAATTTGGATCTGTGTGAACTGTGACTACAGGGAGCCAAAAAAAACAAATGAGCGGGATTTCTTTTTGCAATGACTATCCACAGGCAAAACGAATCCGCCGATGGCGCTAGTAGCGGTCCGGCCATGTCAATGTCAAACTTTTTTATGTTTTCGCTAAGAACAGATTTGTAGTTAATTTTAGTTGTATAGGGGTTTAATTTTAGTTTTATTGGTCTCTGCATATCCTTGAGTGCATTGTTGCAACGAAGTTTTTTCTCCGAATTGCTTTTTCCCATCGCTTTTTCAGGGGGGTTACTCCAATCTCTTAAGTTAAGTCAAACTCAAGGTTGAATCAATACCATAACGTTTTTTCGTACTCCAACCGTCCTAATTAATCTTGACTTAATCTTGAGTTTGATCTGACGGATCAGCTGAAAACATTCATTCAATTCGTACCACAAGGTGCCATTTGACAGCAAAGAAATTTGATTTGCATTGACCAAACGTCAAAAAAACCAGATCAAAATAAGTTCCTCGGTATGCGTCTTTTTTAGTGTTAATATTAGTTTTACTTTAGTTTTCGTGGTTTCTGTGCTTTCTTACAGCATCAATCACTTAACTAAATTTCTAGCCGTGTTTCGGGACATCATTCGGACTAGACTAGACTAGATCAGCGGTTGTCCAAGACCTTTGGGCGCAGCAATCTCTCAATGAAAGATCTATCTAGCTATCCTATAATTTAGAGCAAAACACAGGTTAAATCGAACGAAACACTTTATTTTATCAATCATTAACTTAATTGACATGGTTAAGCGGCGAGAGCCTCGCTCCTTAACTAGGCTATAAGAATTTAGAATTATACTTACGAGACTCATCGGAACTTGGTTTGCTGGAAGAGATCTCTTTTTAGAGATCCAGCTCGCCTTTGACAACTGCTTTTATTTACTTTTGGTCCTTGCAATTAATTTTGTGCAATAAAGAAATTATGAATCTAACACGGTAATTTACAATGCTATGGTGACCTACACAGTCCATTGTAATATGGTGTGCGGCTTACTCCTAGTGATCAACAAAGTTTTTGAGATTTACAAATTAACCTAAAAGGCGTTCGGCGTCCTTTTAAGGCGATGATTTGCAGATCTACCAGGGGTATACCCGGTTGACAATACATAACTCAGCGCCTCACTATATTGCCAATATGGGATGGCAGAGGCACAATAAGTTTAGCTAGTTAAATTCAATACTCTATTTTGCAGCTGGGGCTAGCCCAGCTATAGACAAATAGGTTACCTCGCAATGTTTGCCATCACCGTTAAAACCTTAGTCATTTTTGGTATGTGGGGTCTGCTAATATGAGAAAAGAGGAGAGAAACTCAAAGCGGCCCACAGAAATGTGAATATATTTTAAATATTATCTAATTAAGACACATAACAAATAAATAGGTACTTAGGTCTAGTTTCCATTAATTTTGCTCACATATTTAGGTATCTAAAGGTACATTGTCAGCACCAGGATTTGAACCGGCATCTCTTGCGAGAGAAGCAAGCGTAAACCCCACTAGACCACAGAACTCTTGCAGCAATGGGAACTCCAGAAAAAAATACATGAAGATGCACATGAAGACTCGTTGCACAATTGAAAGGACAATGGCTTTTTATTTATAAGCAAGACTTGCTGCCTTCTCTCTCATCGAGTGCTGCACTACCGACACAAGGTGGCTGCATCTGTCTGTGTAATTCTTGTGAAATAGTGCACAGCATCATTAATAACAATAATGTTCTGTTGTCTGAAGAAATGATGCGGCACGAGTTGCAGTTCTTGATCTTCTTCAGGTTGGTTGGGGTTGCTGAAGAGTATTTTATCAAGCTGGGTTTGATTCAATCATCTTTAGCTGGCAAGGGAAGCCTGAAATAAAAAATAGGTAGTTTAAAAACTGCATTTTATTTCATGAATAGGTTAGCGGTTAGGGTAAGTATATCACACATTGTAACGTTAGCATTTGTCACCTGCGTATAACCAGAGCTAGTGTGAGGGCGCCAGTCACCTCCCATCTCTCCTATACAATACTTATGTCTAAATTTGTACCTACACATGTTTTATTCAGATTCTTCATATTCCGTACTCTTGTTCAGAGTAGAATTTCAAAAAGGTGCGAAATTTTTGACGTTCAGTGTATGTAACACGTTTAACTTACATTTTACCAGGCTCATCATCAAGACTGGAAGTCCTTGACTGCACCATCTCTATGTTATGCCAAAAGCTTTTAGATCTTGCTTGTTTGGGAATCCTTGTTATTTATAACCTTTTGCTTATATTTTGAATGAAGTTTTTCCACATACTCTCTAGTTGCCTGTGGGTCACCTTACGACGCTGCCCTTCACTGAAAAATCGAAGAAATACGTTGGAAAACTATTGTTGACTAGCTGAGATAGCGATCTTGTTATCTTTTGTTCCTGAATTATTTTTTCAGTTTATATTACTATAGGGTACTTACGACATAGTAATTGCTGCAGATTTTTAGCTTTTTGCACTTTTATCTGGACATCACAACAATTTCATAGTTTCTATCGAGTCTGTCTACACAAACAAATACAAGTCGTGTTCCGTGACATCGCCGTCAGCGCCACAATCGATTACGCGTATCTACAATGCCATCGTTTTGTATCGCCAAAACTGACTCGGAACGGCTTCGTAGCCGCTGTAATCGATTTTGGCGTGACTCGGAACGGGGGGACAAATATCATCAAATGTCAAACTCAGCCACAATAAACGTACGTTCAGAATACGTGATGAAACGAATGTTGTCATGCTGCTGAAAATTAAAATTTCTTTCAAAACCACGAAAACTTGTATGAAAACCACGGAACATTATGATATAAGATTGGTATAGTGTAAAATGTAGCAAGAAAATATAGTATAGTAAATAAAACACCTTTATTGTAGTTTATGTAGAAAGATTAATACAACTTCTGAATGTCGTTTTCGGGTATTTCTCGGTTTTTGTTCAGAGAAAATCCCTTTTTCCGATTCCGGACCAGAGACAATTTTGTTTTTTATTCATCATTCACTCACTCCCCGGATCAAAAGCAATCTTCAGTTAAGGCGGTCATGGTACGAAATTTGGCAGATCAAATTAGTGTTGTAGTTTGGATTGAGTGAGATTTGGTCTGACTTAAAAAAGATTGTGGTAACCCTCCAGGTCGGGATTTTTGGGAAATAGATGAACCCCATTTTTCAACCGACTTCAAAAAAGGAGGAGGTTCTCAATTCGACCCGTATGTTTTTTTTTTCTATGTTTGTTACGCGGTAACTCCGCCAATTATGAACCGATTTGAACAAATCTTTTTTCGGCGTATAGGTGGGTCAAGGGTGGTCCCATTGACACCAGGTCAGGATCTGATGATGGGATCCTGGAGAAATCGAGAGAACTCTTCAAATATTATAGGCAGACCTATAGTGATTTTTGTGTTTTTCATAATAACTCGTGCAAATGCACATGGTAAGCATAATATTGTGATGCGGAACTGCTGATGACCACATATGGCCACCAGATCTGCTCAATACTAGGTACAAATACAATGCGTGGCTGACGGGCAGGCAACGCATAGCCTAAACCGGTGGACCTAGAGCCACGAAACTTTGTACAGGGGTTCCTTAGTAGCGTGGGGTAGCACTGATATGGGATTTGACAAAATTAATTCCCCAAGGGGGGGGGGGGATAGGGGGTTACAGTTTGTATTAAACTCAATCTAATCAAATAGGGTTTGTGGAAGTCGGTTTTTTCTAAAGTTTACTTTTTGTTTCAATTATATCACATCCTGGTACGGCACAAAGAGGCATATATTAGTGAAATCTATTGAAAATTTATCAAAAACCACAGAAAAACGGAGCAATTGTACGGGAATGACAGTTGATGACAGTTCAGCCTGGCCCTCCTGGCCGTACCGATGATGCGCCCTCTACAGGGATAAAGTGGCAGTGTGGATCCCCATTTTCTTTCCGCGTTACAAATAAATTGTGAAAAATTAGTTTTCCGCCGAAAATTTTCCGCCGAAGTCAAAGGAAAAATAAAAACTTGCATACGAAAAGTTCGCGCAGTGGAAAATGGACAAAAAATTAAAGTCTTTGGTGGAAAACGATTTTCTAGCCTGTTTTAGCGAACTTTCAAAGATAATGAAGCCCTAATCTCTCTGGAATACTAACTCCATGCTGAAGAGCACGGTTTTGTTTTGATGAAGCAAAAACGGAATGGCATTTTAGTAACTGTACATTTACCAATAGTTATTTTTATTTCATTATTATTAAGTAGGTTTATTAAGCTGGTTTTATTTCATTAGCATTGTCTTTCATATTACTAGAATTGTTTGAGTAAAGCACTATACAAGCCTTGGTTCGCAATGACTGCACTGCTGGCCACGCTATGATGGCCTCGAGCTTAGCTTAGCAACGATCTCGGCCTTTAAGCTTGGTCAGCATTTCAACCTTTGATGTCCGCGCTATAAAAGCCTCGACCTTCGGTCACAGAAGAGATGATTCCTCGGTCTCGGCCTTTATTCTAACTTGTCCGTCAAAGTTTTCAATGCTGACCGCGCTGTATAGATAGCCCTTGAGCTGCGCCTGCGCTATGCCGCGCTTTCGGCCACCAGCAGCGCGACCAGCACCGCCGCCATGACAGACCGCGCGCGGCAGTGATGTACCTATATCTGACGTGGTACGCAGTTGGGTGAATATCATGGCCCTATATCCTTTGTTAAATTAAGTTGAGTGTTGATATGAAACATAAATATACTACGTTTGTATAGCATAGTGAAGTAAACAAGCTATGATAAATCATCCATTTATTTCAAAGTAAATAACAGTATTATGATTTTTTTTATAACACACGTTTTTCTAAAACTACAATCTTAGCCAGGCTAATCTAGTGCCATGCCGTCATCGCCGTCTTTTTTGTCGCCATCTTTGGGTTGTTCTTCTGTTTTCTTGTCGTCGCCTTTGGACTTATCGCTCTCAGAAGAGGTGGTCGAGTTCTCTAGCGCTCTGAAGAATGCCTGCACGTCGCCAGTGTTGGCCGCCGACGCTACTTCCGGACCGAGACCGAATTGCGATATTATCGGACCCATCTGTCCAGACGTGAGGGCAGAAGAGAATAATGATGCCGCCTGCAACCAAACACAAACTCTTCATTTTTTTTGTGCCAGATTTACAAAGGCAATAACAAAATTACGAGGAGAGATAAAAATTATATCATTTAAAAATAGACACACATTCATGAAGCTGTGAGAAATAAAAGGCCATTCTAAAACAGGCGTTAATATCAACGGGACAGGCCATACATTCTTGCTAAGTTAATTATGTTATGTTCATTATCTCTTGTCGTAGGCATGCATGAATAGATAATAATTATTGTTTAAATTAAAGTTCACAGGTCAAGCAACAGATAAAGCAGTGATGACAAAGTATTTAATGTTTTAACACCCACCCTTATGCATGTAATAGTATTTTCATAAATGTTAGGATTATTCTTCGTTCTGAGTCACTGTCATTGACACAGTACATGCAAATAAACATTCCTATTCATTGCAATTACACACATTCAACACTCATTCTCATAATTACCAAACTAGAAGCACTAGCTAGTGTTTCTATTGGGGTAACTCATATGAGTATTTAAGCACCACTTAGAACTCAAATATACCATGGGCATCGCATCTGTGAAGCAAACTGGTAAGGACTTTTTGTTAAAATATAAACAATCCTGAATACACAAGCATGTTAGTTACACACAAAAGAAACGATTAAAAAGAAAACTTAAAAACCAATTTTGTTTCATATTTGACCATTTAACTGAAACAACCATCGCCCCGTATTAACAAAGATTTCCAAATAGGTAAGTCTCAGTTAAGTCGTCGCTACAAAATCACCGAAAGCATAGAAGTGTA
>CAUOQF010000144.1:0-27342 GCA_963457715.1 Argyresthia albistria | reverse complement strand
CTGATGCTGAGTGATGTGACATCATCACAGCGCTGTTTTTCAGGCCAGACCTTTTTACTTAAACTTAAATAAACTAAACTAAAATGAGAAGAAAAAAAATTGGTTGCCTGTAAAGTCGGTATACGGGCGAAAGTTTTACGTGACAACGACTTTGAGTGGTAAAATAATTTTAATGTGAATATTCGAATATTCATTCGTATAGTAGGAAGAAGGATGAAATAATAGTAACAATTTAAAACATTTATTTATACAAAGAATTATATTTAAAACATTAATTTATACAAAGAATCTCGCACTGAATGCCTTTCACTTTTTATGTCTGTCTCTCTCGCTCTTAGGCGGGCTAACCATGCCCGAGTGGAAGGGACGCGTGCCTCTCACTCGCTCTCATTGTGAGCGCATAACGTGAGCGGAGCGTAACGCAGTTTCTTGAAGTGTCACCCGGCAAACCAATTTATAAGACGTTGTCACGTCAAAAAAACAATAAATTAGGTATCACAAAATGATAATTCTCTTTGTCACATGTGCACAACATAGGAAGCTTATGCACATATAACAAAGAAAATAACGAATGAAAAATAGAGCTCGTGTCGTTGGCAGAACCGACGCGTTTCTATGCGTTTGCATCACCCGCGTTCTACATACATTATGTGCGTGGTGTCATGCGGTGCGTGGACAGTGGCAGAGGAGGATGTCTTTGTTGGCGACGACCGACCGACGCGACGGGGTCTCGATATCCGTATATCGAAGGCGCGAGAATCATGCCACAGAGGTGCCACGGGCGAGTATGATACTCGGCGTTTGACTTAGCGAGAGAGAGAGAGAGAGAGAGAGAGAGAGAGAGAGAGAGAGAGAGAGAGAGAGAGAGAGAGAGAGAGAGAGAGAGAGAGAGAGAGAGAGAGAGAGAGAGAGAGAGAGAGAGAGAGAGAGAGATCGTTATTGTACTAAGGAGGCCGGCCACATACAGTCGGAATTCTTTCTTCCGATTTAGAATTCCGAAACGGGATTCAATCCCTTAAGATCCCATGCAATCCGCGAAAATTCCAAAAATATTTGTATTGTAACGAGTTGGTGAAACGGAACGTAATGTTGAAAAAACTACGCCATTTTATCCCCCTGGTGGCAGACATACCGAACTAATTTGTCAAAATAGGTTACAACGCGACCAAACTAAAACGGTTGTTTTGTTTGCAATCGTCACACTCGGATCTCTCTTTCGCACTTTGGCGATCGCAATAATCCTGTGCGAGAGGTCACTAGCCAGACAGGTATACACAATTCGCTATCATAATCGGAACCGCGAGGCAACGTCGCATACGTGTGTTTCGTTTCCTGAATGGAAAACTTGGAGTAGTTGCTGCTATCGTGTTTCTGGTCGTGTTTATGCATTATCGGGGCGCGGCTCGGTGAGTCGGCCCAGTAATCTCGCGACATGGCGGCGGCGGCGGCCGCGGGCACTCCAGGCGACGCGGCGCCCTGCGGCATCGTGAAGGAAGGCTGGCTGCAGAAGCGCGGCGAGCACATCCGCAACTGGCGCGACCGCTACTTCATCCTGTTCGATAACGGCGACCTGGTGGGCTTCAAGAGCATGCCGGAGCGCAGCAAGTACCATGATCCGCTGAACAAGTTCACGGTGCGGGGCTGCCAGATCATGGCCGTGGACAAGCCGCGACTGTACAGCTTCAACATCCGCGGCCTGCAGTGGACCACCGTCATCGAGCGCAACTTCTCCGTCGAGACTGAGAAGGAACGGTGAGTGCCAGCGACCGACCACCCACATATTTACTCACCACTACAGTGGAAACGCTGACTCATATTCTCATCTCGTCATTCTACTATACTTCTATTTTTCTACAAGGGCATTGAAGCGCCTACACCTGGCCCACATGACCGGAACCTTTGTGCATATCCCCTTCGCCTGCTCATGACTTCATCTTACAGTTAAATTGGTTGGTGTGTACATAGGGGGGCGGAAGCCCCTACTTGTGATTTTTTTGAAAATTTTCTCTTTTTGAGGCCTATTTACTATGAAACCGACACACACTTTGACCCACTCTATGGCACGGATCACGGGAATGTTACCCTTTTTAACTGGGACATGCATCTAGTTCTACCTTTATTAAAATTAACCATATAGGTATTGGTTTCAGAGGAAAATCTGTCGAATCAATTCCAGCAGAGGTTCTAAGGACAGACATCAGATTTGTCTGATTTCGAACAAAAAAAAATATGTTTTCATCAAGAATCAGTTCAGTCATCCATATTTCCAACAATATCTATAGCAATTCCATTGATGATTCTTTTCGACTTGACAATGTTGTTGACTCATTGCTATCAAACAAGAATTGGAAATCCTTGTAAATTACATGTTCTTTGCTGTGCTTCTCATCAGTGAGTACTTTATAAAAATTCTATTCTATTGTTATCTGCTCGATTCAACCATTTACACTGATGAACGGCGCAAAATCTCAAAAATGCATTCCCTCCCTCCCTGAGCCAGCTGAGTCAGAGTGACTAAAATGATTATTTTAGGGTTTGAGAAAACACTTATTGTTGTTTCTCCATCACCACAATAATTAATTGAGTTCAATCATGCTGACACATAAATGGACAAAACATGTTTGATGTAAATAGACTTTTGCCTACCTATATCGTGTTGTGTTGTCCTGTTGACTGAGTCATTTATGAGTATTATAATACTCATAATCATTAATTATTTCTTTGAAATTACAAAACGTAAATAAAAATAGTGTTTGTTCATCACCACAGTATTTAATTGAGTTCAATCATGCTGACACATAAATTGACAAAACATGTTTGATGTTAATAGACTTTTACATCATCCGAGGTCAGGAAAGAGGTTTTGCTGCTGTCAAAAGAGTCCGTGAAAGTTTGCGTTTCCGAAGCCGGGCAATGAAAACTAGAAACCGTTTCATTTTCAATTTCATTACGCACTCCGATGTTTAAATGGTTCATGTCGTGAAGAAGAACCTACCACAGACTACCACTCACTATGCTTGACAGTGTGGCGATACATATGACTCAGTTTTTTTTTCATAAATTGTTAGGGAAACCGCATAGCCGTTTTATAACACACCTCGGCCCGGCACAGGCACTGGCTTAGTGAGTAAACGCTCATGCACATGAGAAGGTTTTTCGCAGGAGCGGAGCGGGCATAGCTCCTGCGAAAAACCATCTCGTGTATGTGTGTATGAAAGATCATAGATGTAAATGTATGTAAATGGAGATTATTAAAAATATAACTCTAAAACTACTGATTTCCGACGGTTCCCGTATTTTGATTTCGTCTATAAATACACTAATCTACATTTAAAAACCACCATGCATAAGCATCTGCGACCACAGTCGTTCTAAGTCTTTCCGTTTAATTTATCTCGCTCGAATGATGTAAAGTATTATGCTTACCTCGGGGTGTAAGTAGCTATTTCACCCTCGAACTATATTCTCGTCTAAATATCTCGGGTGTCTAAATATCTCGGTTGTCTAAATATCTCGGGTGTCTAAATATCTTGGGTGTCTAAATATCTCGGGTAGACTGGATCCTTAGCGCTCGCAAGGGCTCTAAATTGGACCTTCGTCCGAAATAGCTCTCTTTCACCCCTTGTGTAACAAACTGCTATTGCCTATATGTCATGTTGCGTTGTCCTGTTGACTGAGTCATAATACTCATAATCATTAATTATTTCTTTGAAATTACAAAAAATAAATAAAAATAGTGTACAAAGGCAAGCGAGGCGAGATAAAATAATATACTAAATACCAAATTACTAAATAAATACACAATTATGCAATTAAATACACCTACATATATACATAATTAACATAAATACATACATGCAATATCTATCACGAAAGAGAGAGGAAGTGTACTTTTACCCGGTTTTTAAAAGTAAAAACAGTGGGACTGTCTCTTATGGCAAACTCCAGCAAACCAAGATCCGATGAGAGAGGCTGATATGATAAGCTGTATTGTTAGGTGGAAATACCCGAGTTAATTTATGCATTTGCAGTCGCCAGCCACCTACTGCATGAATGAATAACCTACCTCAACATTATGTCAAAGAGAGTGTTAATTTTGTAATTCAACATCATTGTGGGCGGGCATTGTGGGAATACTATTTATAACAACCACTGCCTGCCTTGAAACAATCTCATGTGCCTGTTGCCAGTTATTCAAATGACCATTCATTGATGTGATTGGATCATAATGATGTGTGGATTCTTACATACCATAACATACTATTAGGTTGGAACAAGTTGTACTATCAGTTCTGTGAAGAAATATTCCTAATTGGTTTAGTAGGTATAATATTCATTTATTTATTTATTTATTCAGGTAATCAACAGCGTTACAAAACAGATATAGAATTTTTTACTCGAGCCAGTTTTTTGATTTTTTTCAAAATGGCGGAGATAAAATCGCTACAACCCAAACGGCTCGATGGATATTAACAAATGAGGTGTCGTTGGATTCGTAAAGACCATGAGAGTGAAACAGATGAGCGAGCGAAGCGTCTCCGTTTCAGGTTTGGGCAAAAATGCTTTTGTATGTCCGGTTGTTCTCCTCTACAGGTCGCATTTATGAACCGATTCTCGTGAAATTTTGTGAGCAGGTTGAAAAAATAAATAGAATTTTTTACTCGAGCCAGTTTTTTGATTTTTTTCAAAATGGCGGAGATATGGGGTTTTAAAATGTAAAAAAATCGCTACAACCCAAACGGCTCGATGGATATTAACAAATGAGGTGTCGTTGGATTTGTAAAGACTATGAGAGTGAAACAGATTATATAATTTTAGTAAAAAGTCAATAGGTTGTATAAAAGATCGCGAAATGTAGTTTACAAAGTTATTGGTGCGGCTACTTTCATACTGCATGTACGTAACCAGGTACATTCATAAGTTTGTATGTGTTATTGAAAGAAAATTATTTGGGTTATTTTTTTTATGTGTTTTAGCAGTTCAGCTTTCCCACCGACATACTCGCGAGGTCTACAGCTCACAGAGCCACTAGTTTTAAGCATTCTTCCACGAGTTCTTGATTTCCGGTATGGCCAAGATGGCGCCGCCGCCGCTGGCTGGGACAAACAAACAAAACCAACTAGCATGACTCAAACTACTTCGTTCAACCTCTTTGTTGGAACCGGAACTTATGTTTGACAGCTGTGCGATGCGATCCATACAGTTTGTAAGAAAAGAGTTTCATCAATGTCACACGGGTCGATATGGATTTCTAAAACAAGCAAAGCAATGCATACATTTGAGCGAGACGGCTTAAAGACGTGACGTCAGATGGTATATAATCTGAGCGAGATGCAAATAGTAGTGACACTATTGAATGAGTTAAGTATATCACCACGAGCGCGACAAATTGTAGATAAGGAATGGTGGGAAATAAATGACATGACGTATTAAAAGTAAGTACAAGTATAAAATAATTTCAAATAATCGGACGTCTGAAACTTAAAAGTAACTTGAAGCAGAGATTGGATCTCAAAATTGGAAATTTAAATCTCTTTTAGTATAGGTAGGTATAGGTGTATAGTATAGGTACCACTTAATGATCTAGCTACAGAAGTTTTACTTCTAACACGTGTACGGTGCTACACGCGTATTTTTTTTTATAACGATTAAGTAAGTAACAAGTATGTACACAAACTCAGATTGCAAAATTGTAAAAATAAACATTGTGCCAGCCAGACAGATTTTATGACAACTTCAAGATAATTTTCTATCAAGTTGAGCAAAATTAATCAAATTACGTTTAAAGTTTATGCTGATGATAAACATGTGTATTCTGTTGGTTCGCTTACAAAATAAAATAAAAATAAATAAACAAGCTATTTGTAAAGAAACCAACAGCAATATTATTTATTATTATTATTTATGATGCACAAGCAGCTTAAAGCTGATGCTCATTAATAATTCTCATTATTCCAAGCAATTTGTTGCTAAAGGCTGTTTGTTCATGCCTATTATGACGTCTTAATAACTAATACGCCCAATAAGCGGCAATGGGTTACCTCCCAGTCACGCATTTAGTAATAATAACTTCCTAACCAACTTATTGACCAGTGACATCTAAAAAAATACATTTTCCTAACGAAAATACAGTTATAATATTATTGTCCACCCTATTTATACCAATACCTTACCTTACCTACCTATATTATATCCAAGTGTATGTCGATCAAATAAAGGATTTTAAAGCTATAAATAATACTTGTTTGTCATAATTAGTTAATGTTAACAAAAAACTGAACCCCAATTTATTGTGAAATGTCATCTATCGTTCGTTATCCTTTTATTACTCCTAAAAAATTTTTGTTTTTACAAAAAAAAATAGTTTCCACAATAAAAAGTCAAGTCTGACAGACAGACGGACAGACAGACAGACAGACAGACAGACGGACAGCGGAGGCTTAGTAATAGGGTCCAGTATGGCACCCTTCGGGTGGGGAACCGTAACAAGCTGCGAGATTATGAGATGTATTTTACATGGGCCGCGACTCACGTGACAGAATCGCTTGGAAATAGCTAGCATAGAAGTAGCGAGAGCGCAAAATACGGTTTGTTTGAAGCCCGCGCAGCGCGTCTCGGCACCGTCGTCAAGTCAAAACAGGCTTTTTGCACCCTATTAGCCACTATCGATTTCGACTTTGCTATAGTGACGAGAATCGGCCTCCAGATACTTATTTCAAAGATGCGAAGGACCTCTCCCATTTGTCGAATAAAATTAATGTAGAATTGAATGCGTTCGATAAATGGGTGGTCTTTAGCTTACTTGAATGCGAAGGACCTCCCATTTGTCGAATTCGAAAAATTTGCTATAGAGACGAGAGTCAAGCGAATATCATGCGCCTAGATTTTTGTCGCTTAGTAAGTACCTAGATAGTTTTTTAATCAATAAATACAGAACTCCGTATTCTAGCGAGCTTGAGATTTGAGTTGCCTAAGTTTCGAATTCCATGTACCAATATGATAAGTAATTTTACAAACGGATGTTTCTAACGGTGGTGATGAAAAATAAAATATCGCGAGGAAACCTTCAATACTCCATAGCTGCAGCGATATCCCCCTATCACAAAAAATGGAGTAGGTATTGAATAACTGGCTAAAAGTGGGCACAATTGACTGCTGATAAGCAATAGTGGCTTGGCAGAGTCGGCGAGCCAGCAAGGCAAGGCAGCGTGTAATGCCAAGGGCGTCAGTAGGGGACAAGGCAACTGGCGGCCATGCACTACATCCAAACCCTCCTCCAATAGTACCGATTCAGCGTTCCATTGGTCCAAGGAACGCGAGGACGAGGGGGTGCATCTGCGTAAGCGCGCCCGTCTGCACCTAAATATAATCCTGCACACTTGACTCTTTCGGAAAATATAACGGACACCGACTAACATCAAGCCCTGTGGCGTCATCAAATTAGTAGGTATTATATTTGTAGCCTAAACATGTACACAGTGCACCGCCACGGGAGCTGAAATGACCAAACATTTTAGGAAAGTGACCGTATTCTTTCACATCAGGAGTTAATGTTGCTGCTGCATGAACTGCTTCAGTGTTGCTGTGGATATTTCGCAGCCCACATCACCCCACTGTTGCATAGAGCTAGGCCTCTTCTGTGCAGCAGCTAGGCCTCTTCTGTGCAGGAGCTAGGCCTCTTCTGTGCAGGAGCTAGGCCTCTTCTGTGCAGGAGCTAGGCCTCTTCTGTGCAGGAGCTAGGCCTCTTCTGTGCAGGAGCTAGGCCTCTTCTGTGTAGAAGCTAGGTCGGCTGAACTAGACAAGCAGTCGACGGGGATATGCACAAAGGCCTTGCTCATGTGGGCCGGGTGCAGGCACTTCAACCGCCTTGAAGAAGAATAGATGGATAGAAGGTCTTTTCTGTGTAGCGCGAAGCCTCACACTACTCCCAGGGACATTCCGCCTGCTTGATAATTTGATTGCCGGTGGTATGCCCGCAGGTTGATGGCTAGTCACAGAATTGCTACAGCTGCCGATGATCATAATGATGTGTTGTTGTGTTGTGTGTTGCAGCGACGAGTGGATCTCCGCGATCCGGTTCGTGGCGGCGTCGCTGGCGGCGGCGGAGGGCGCGGCGGGCGCGGCGGGCGCGGAGGGGGAGGTCTGTGAGGACGACGCCGACATCGCGCAGCTCGGCACCAGCTTCCGCGACCCGAGACGCATCGTGAGTGCTGACTGCCCGTCCCGCCAACAACTCCCCACCACCTACCACCCTCCTGCTCCTTTCCTAGGGGCCTAATACCAACTCTATGGCCTGTTTACATTGGTCAAGGACAGTGGACAGTGGCGATAGTGTATGAAAGCCAATTTGACTCGCCACTGTCCGATCCGTTTACACCACTGCACTGTCCATGTCCACGGTCCTCCCACTGTCCACTGTCCTTGACCAATGTAGACTGGCCCTTAAAGCAGGGCCTAAACAGTACTGCTCCCCGCCACTGAACTCTGCCCTCCCACTCCCCGCACCCTTCCCCTGCACGCTTCTGCCGTCGCACCATACACATCATCCAGGACATATCAGTTCAGTTCAGTTCAGTTCAAAATTTTTATTGACCATAAAATCATACATATTACTTAGTCAACGTCAATATAATATTAATATTTTTGTATACTACCGCCCGTTCGGAAGTTGTGGGCTTAGGGATGGAGCAAAGAAGGGCAAGAAACCTCCCCCGTACCTCTTTTAAAATATCAGAGCCTTATAATTGAAACAAAAAGTAAACTTTAGAAAAAACCGACTTCCACAAACCCTATTTGATTAGATTGAGTTTAATACTAACTGTAACCCCTTATCCCCCCCCCCTTGGGGAATTAATTTTGTCAAATCCTATATCAGTGCTACCCCACGCGACTAAGGAACCCCTGTACAAAGTTTCATGGCTCTAGGTCCACCGGTTTAGGCTATGCGTTGCCTGCCCGTCAGCCACGCATTGTATTTGTACCTAGTATTGAGCAGATCTGGTGGCCATATGTGGTCTTCATCAGCAGTTCCGCATCACAATATTATGCTATGTGCATTTGCACGAGTTATTATGAAAAACACAAAAATCACTATAGGTCTGCCTATAATATTTGAAGAGTTCTCTCGATTTCTCCAGGATCCCATCATCAGATCCTGACCTGGTGTCAATGGGACCACCCTTGAGGTATTACCTATACGCCGAAAAAAGATTTGTTCAAATCGGTTCATAATTGGCGGAGTTATCGCGTAACAAACATAGAAAAAAAAAAAAACATACGGGTCGAATTGAGAACCTCCTCCTTTTTTTGAAGTCGGTTGAAAAATACAATGTTATGTATTTCTACTTAAGTCTAAGGAAATACACCGAGGAGAGACGTACTGACTCAGTCCATCGCCCCTCTTTGGATTTCTGTGCGCTGAGATGGTAAAGACCATGCAGTTTTGTCATCTAAATATTCTTTTATCATTATCCCACCTCCTAGACGGTCGGTTTACTTGGTTTTATAAATAAAAACCGCAAATCGGGAGACGTTATGAGGGAAAAGGGGGGGGAAAGGGAGGGGAGGGTGGGGTTGACACCGGGTAGAATCGTGTTCAGCGGGTTCTAATTAGTCTAAAAAACCCTGTGTGAAATAGTTTCACTAAATGCCGTCAACCATTGAAAGCAGAAGCAATTCGAGAAATAACCGACTGTCTCTCCACCCGACCTCATTTTGACTTTGTGTCACGTCATAATGAGGCAAACGCGGAGGAGCAAGCCAGCGGCGGCGGCGGCGGGTCAACGACGTTGCATCCGCATCATCCACACAGTCCGGGCTGCGCTGCGAGTCGCGTGCTGAATTGCATCACTATAGCTATATCGAGGACACAAAAAGTCCGGTTTATTTGTAGCCGGCGCGGCGCACAAGCCAACACCGGCATTTCACGCCCTAGCTATAGCTATTGCCAGCCATTCCTTGCGCAACACGCCCCGCCCTGACTGGGCCCGCCTTTGCAGAAGGAAACAGAATGTTTAGCTCCTCCTTCTCTCTACTTTCTGCGATTTGGCTATGAATTTGGATGTACGCCGAAGTAAGCATCTAATCTACCAATGTGAGGGCCCTTTAAGGGCCATTATATTCGATCATGAAAATTATGAACCATATTGCCTCAATGTACCGATCGCTATTATAATACTCTGGTCACCTCTCGTCTCGTCCTCGGTTTGGTGCTTCACCAACTAAAAGGGTCCCTGAGCAGTATCCTTCCAGGAAAGATTCAGTGTGAATGACTCGATTAGCGCACACTTGCAATCTGCAGCGGCCATCTCACAACGACCATAAAACTTTTATGGGGGCTTACGTAAACACACTGTACCATGTTCTCTGTCGCGCGCGCGCCGTATCTTGGTGACGCATGTTTTGAAGACTTGCTTAGCTGAAATCAATATTAGTGCCTATTACATTTATGGGGCTGATTAATGTAATATAGCTTTACACCATATTTTGGTTGGCTAAAACCACAGAATATCTAATAGATCCTAAATGCCTATGCATGGTAAACAGGAAAATATCACGCACACGTAATTGTTAAAAGTGTTTACACCAAACCTAATAATGTGGCGTTGACCGATCATTGACCCTCAGGCAGGTCAGGTAGGCTCAGTTCCTCGTCCTGCCGCTGGCGCCCGGCTGGCGGGCGCGGGCGGTCGACGATAAGGAAAATGTCGCGATGAGTCAGTGGCGCCTCCACGTCCACATACAACAGACAGTCGGATGCACGTTGTTGACAGGAACCGCGCGGAATAACAAGCTGTTTGTCGGTCGGTCGGTCGGGGACACTCCGGGACTCGGGGGCAGCTGCGCTCGCTCGTATGCCAATGCACAGTTTGTTATTGGAGAGCTAGGCTAGATGACCAACTCCTTATATGCTTTAAATAGTCGGACGACAGTTCATATCGGATTTAGGGATCTTTGCTAGGTTTTGGCAACGTCCACGTGCACAGGTAGTTGTATGAGGCCTGGCCTAATAGGGTATATTATTGCTTTTGAGGAAACTTTTGAAAAAAAAATTGAGGCCGTGATAAATGAGTAGAAATTTTATTTAAATTTTGTGAAATCGATAAATGCCTTAAAATCATTAATTAATTTACGATAGTGCATTGTAGCGCGGAAACGCTAGCTGCCATGATGTTTCGCTCGTGACGTCACTCCGTTAGTAAACACACGACGACTGCAAAGACCAAGTACTAATTTACCTCGATGTTTACTATCGGAGCGACGTCAAGTCGGAATCAAAACACAACTTTTCAAGCTTTTCAACGTATCAATGAGTGAAATACTGTGCCGATGGAGTAAGATGTGATGTAAGGATTACTAGTTATAGTTAATGCGATGTTTATAGAGCAAAGTAGGCACGGTGGCTGTGTCCACCGACCGACGACGCGACGACGTTGTCGCAATAAACTGTTTGTGTTGGCGCGTTGCGTCGCAGACGAGTTCAACACAACATTACACTAACGTACACCTGGACTGTATTCACCGCATCATTGGGCCTACTTTCGCTAAACAACAAAGTTAGATTTTGGAGTAAATGATGTTTTTCCGTCTAATTACGAAATAAATGTTTATGTGTTAACTAGAGCCAGAGCGCTATTTGCCGGTGCAATTGCGCTGTTTATTTTTAACATTCAATTACCTATTTCGTTTAGAATTACAGTAAAATGCTTCTTCCCTCTCTCGTAGTTTCAACTCTACCGGTTCAAATTGAATGAAATTTTGAGATTAGTCTAATTACACGGTGTTCTCTCGGCCACAAAAAATTCAGGATTCCATCTTTGTCTGCAACGAAATTAGAGGGGGCTAGAAAATGCGCTGAATGCCTTCCAGTAAAGGATGGTACTGTAGCGCCTTTGTTTGTTTGCATGTTTGTTTGCTCGTCTTGGCGGGATGGCTAGATATAGTATGTATCATCGATAACATTCGTTTCATACATAATACGAGCTTTGAGTCGGCTCTGATCTGAGCTGAGTGACTCAACTTGAGTCATCTTCTCTGAGACGATGACGTGTTCTATGCAGTTCGGTATTTTTAGGATTCCGCTTAACTACTAAACTGTCTGCTTCTTGATGAAACCAATACATCTAAAATCTAAATTCACCCAGACTACACCAGAATGTTGGGTAAAGTTAGTAATCCAAATCTTGAGTAAACATGAAAGAACTTCGGCGATTTGGGGTTTCATGTATACCACGGAACCCTGCAGTGTGCGTGGTCCGACGTACACTTGGTCGCTTGTATTTTCCTCGTAAATGTTTTTCGCAATAATCCTTCTATCACATCAAGCCCTCTAATATTTTTGTTAAACAGGTCACTAAGCGAGGGAATATTTCCAACCATTTTAAAAAAGGCACATGTCAAACCGTTCCACAAAGGGGGGGACAAATTGGATGTCGGAAAGTACCGACCGATTTCCCTGCTTCCGGCACTATCCAAAATATTTGAGAAGGTTATGGCCGAGAAATTGAGAGTATTCTTGTGTTCTGAAAAAATTATAAAAAGAGAGCAATTTGGTTTCCAAAGGGACTTATCTACTATAGACGCGATATTTGATTTCGCTGACTTTGTAGCTGAATCTCTTGACGACAACCACAACGTTATAACAGTGTTGCTTGATTTGTCCAAGGCTTTTGACCATGTGGACCATAGCATCATGTTGGACATATTAAATAGATATGGATTACGAGGCCAAGTGTCTAAATGGTTCAAATCTTATATGGAGGATCGGCATCAGAGTGTAATATTATCTAGTATTAATGAAAATAACACCCTACAAGAAATAGAATCAAATTTTCGACCAATCACAGTTGGCGTCCCGCAAGGGAGTATCTTGGGCCCAGTATTATTTTTGCTGTACGTAAATCACCTGCCATCCCTCATCAAAAATAAGGTTATTTTATTTGCGGATGATGTATCAGTTTTTTTCAAATTCAAGCGTGGTGATTACGAAAATTTACCCGACGCCATAAACACAACTACTGGTATTCTGATAGATTGGTTCAATCAGCTTAACCTAAGCACAAACGTCAGTAAAACAAAATTATTGCATTTCCGTAATTACAACACTCATGTGCCTCGTCTAGACATTAAACACAATAGCAATAAAATAGAGTTCGTACCTCATGCTAAATTTCTGGGCATCTACACGGATTGCAATCTAAACTGGAAGAAACACGTGGAAGTAATTGCAGGAAAACTAAGTAGTTTTTGTTATGCCTTGCGATCCTTGGTCAGAATGTCATCAAAGGAAGCCGCTTTGCAGGCATACTTTGCATTCTTTCAATCCAGGGTACTATATGGATTGTCGGTATGGGGAAATAGCACTGACATTAAAAAGATCTTCGTCCTTCAGAAGAGAGCTGTGCGCATTGTAAATGGTATAAACTCAAGCATGGAATCCTGTAGGTCGTCGTTTAAGGAGTTAAAAATTCACACCGTCACGGCTCTCTATGTAATCGAGCTTTGTAAATTGGTACGTAGATACCCAGAAAAATTTCCACTGAAAGCTCCAGGTGCAAGTAGTAGGCTTAATGATAGATATAGGTTTAAGTTGGAGGTTCCGATTAGCAGGACAGTGACATACACTCGCTCTACTAAATTTTCTGCAATTGAGGTGTATAATAAGCTCCCAAATGATATAAAAATGTTGACAGGCTCTATATTCCTAGATAAATTAAAATTATATTTGATCGAAATGACTCCCTATGACATGTATGAATATTATTCTTATGAGAGCTAGTTATTTAAGGTAAATTAAAATAGAATTTGACATATTATCCTAATCCAATCTAGATCCTTAGTGGGAATTATTAATTGTTGTGTATGTTTTTAAATAATAATGCAATGTTTTGTAATGTAATGTAATATAATGTAATGCTTTGTGACTATAACTGTAATCTTGCTACACCCAATAGGGTAAAATTACTTTGATACTATTTTTTATTTTATAATAACACCTATAATACGACATGTAATTTATTGCAATAAATACTTGAATACATCATTACAACGTTCTTGCGGTTTACAGTAAACACGCCTTGCGTTGCGACGTGACAACACAGTTTGTGTGTGTGTGCGTAATATACATACTTTGTGTAGCAGGCATAATCAATTATATTGATACTGTCATTCCATTTCAACAAACTAAAGCAGATAATATTATGAAATGCTACAGTAGGTTCACGAATAGGACTAAAAGTAGCAAGATCACAAACCAGCAGTAGTAGGTAGTAGTATAGCAGTAGATCACAAACCAGCAGTGGTAGTAGTATAGCAGTAGATCACAAACCAGCAGTGGTAGTAGTATAGCAGTAGATCACAAACCAGCAGTGGTAGTAGTATAGCAGTAGATCACAAACCAGCAGTGGTAGTAGTATAGCAGTAGATCACAAACCAGCAGTGGTAGTAGTATAGCAGTAGATCACAAACCAGCAGTGGTAGTAGTATAGCAGTAGATCACAAACCAGCAGTGGTAGTAGTATAGCAGTAGATCACAAACCAGCAGTGGTAGTAGTATAGCAGTAGATCACAAACCAGCAGTGGTAGTAGTATAGCAGTAGATCACAAACCAGCAGTGGTAGTAGTATAGCAGTAGATCACAAACCAGCAGTGGTAGTAGTATAGCAGTAGATCACAAACCAGCAGTGGTAGTAGTATAGCAGTAGATCACAAACCAGCAGTGGTAGTAGTATAGCAGTAGATCACAAACCAGCAGTGGTAGTAGTATAGCAGTAGATCACAAACCAGCAGTGGTAGTAGTATAGCAGTAGATCACAAACCAGCAGTGGTAGTAGTATAGCAGTAGATCACAAACCAGCAGTAGTAGTAGTATAGCAGTAGATCACAAACCAGCAGTGGTAGTAGTATAGCAGTAGATCACAAACCAGCAGTGGTAGTAGTATAGCAGTAGATCACAAACCAGCAGTGGTAGTAGTATAGCAGTAGATCACAAACCAGCAGTGGTAGTAGTATAGCAGTAGATCACAAACCAGCAGTGGTAGTAGTATAGCAGTAGATCACAAACCAGCAGTGGTAGTAGTATAGCAGTAGATCACAAACCAGCAGTAGTAGTAGTATAGCAGTAGATCACAAACCAGCAGTGGTAGTAGTATAGCAGTAGATCACAAACCAGCAGTGGTAGTAGTATAGCAGTAGATCACAAACCAGCAGTGGTAGTAGTATAGCAGTAGATCACAAACCAGCAGTGGTAGTAGTATAGCAGTAGATCACAAACCAGCAGTGGTAGTAGTATAGCAGTAGATCACAAACCAGCAGTGGTAGTAGTATAGCAGTAGATCACAAACCAGCAGTGGTAGTAGTATAGCAGTAGATCACAAACCAGCAGTGGTAGTAGTATAGCAGTAGATCACAAACCAGCAGTGGTAGTAGTATAGCAGTAGATCACAAACCAGCAGTGGTAGTAGTATAGCAGTAGATCACAAACCAGCAGTGGTAGTAGTATAGCAGTAGATCACAAACCAGCAGTGGTAGTAGTATAGCAGTAGATCACAAACCAGCAGTGGTAGTAGTATAGCAGTAGATCACAAACCAGCAGTGGTAGTAGTATAGCAGTAGATCACAAACCAGCAGTGGTAGTAGTATAGCAGTAGATCACAAACCAGCAGTGGTAGTAGTATAGCAGTAGATCACAAACCAGCAGTGGTAGTAGTATAGCAGTAGATCACAAACCAGCAGTGGTAGTAGTATAGCAGTAGATCACAAACCAGCAGTGGTAGTAGTATAGCAGTAGATCACAAACCAGCAGTAGTAGTAGTATAGCAGTAGATCACAAACCAGCAGTGGTAGTAGTATAGCAGTAGATCACAAACCAGCAGTGGTAGTAGTATAGCAGTAGATCACAAACCAGCAGTGGTAGTAGTATAGCAGTAGATCACAAACCAGCAGTGGTAGTAGTATAGCAGTAGATCACAAACCAGCAGTGGTAGTAGTATAGCAGTAGATCACAAACCAGCAGTGGTAGTAGTATAGCAGTAGATCACAAACCAGCAGTGGTAGTAGTATAGCAGTAGATCACAAACCAGCAGTAGTAGTAGTATAGCAGTAGATCACAAACCAGCAGTGGTAGTAGTATAGCAGTAGATCACAAACCAGCAGTGGTAGTAGTATAGCAGTAGATCACAAACCAGCAGTGGTAGTAGTATAGCAGTAGATCACAAACCAGCAGTGGTAGTAGTATAGCAGTAGATCACAAACCAGCAGTGGTAGTAGTATAGCAGTAGATCACAAACCAGCAGTGGTAGTAGTATAGCAGTAGATCACAAACCAGCAGTGGTAGTAGTATAGCAGTAGATCACAAACCAGCAGTGGTAGTAGTATAGCAGTAGATCACAAACCAGCAGTGGTAGTAGTATAGCAGTAGATCACAAACCAGCAGTGGTAGTAGTATAGCAGTAGATCACAAACCAGCAGTGGTAGTAGTATAGCAGTAGATCACAAACCAGCAGTGGTAGTAGTATAGCAGTAGATCACAAACCAGCAGTGGTAGTAGTATAGCAGTAGATCACAAACCAGCAGTGGTAGTAGTATAGCAGTAGATCACAAACCAGCAGTGGTAGTAGTATAGCAGTAGATCACAAACCAGCAGTAGTAGTAGTATAGCAGTAGATCACAAACCAGCAGTGGTAGTAGTATAGCAGTAGATCACAAACCAGCAGTAGTAGTAGTATAGCAGTAGATCACAAACCAGCAGTAGTAGTAGTATAGCAGTAGATCACAAACCAGCAGTGGTAGTAGTATAGCAGTAGATCACAAACCAGCAGTAGTAGTAGTATAGCAGTAGATCACAAACCAGCAGTGGTAGTAGTATAGCAGTAGATCACAAACCAGCAGTAGTAGTAGTATAGCAGTAGATCACAAACCAGCAGTAGTAGTAGTATAGCAGTAGATCACAAACCAGCAGTGGTAGTAGTATAGCAGTAGATCACAAACCAGCAGTGGTAGTAGTATAGCAGTAGATCACAAACCAGCAGTAGTAGTAGTATAGCAGTAGATCACAAACCACAATTTGAAAGATTTTGGAGAAGGCTATATTTCGCACATCTTGATAATTAATTGACGATGTCCTCTGATATTGTCGTTTGCCTGCAACATCTTCACTGCCTGCATCTAGGTACTACATCAGTGCAAAAATAACAACGTTGTTTTGATTGTTATTTTTATGGCGCGTTTGTAAGTTCGTAGTAGCGAGGAGCCAGCGATTATACCGGACGTTGCGTGGCGCGACATTCAGAATATACCGGACGTTGCGTGGCGCGACATTCAGAATAATATGCATTCTAGTATGAGCGATACAACCAAAATCAATTTTATTTTAATATTGTAATTTTTGTAATTTGTCTGTACGTTTGTACGCGTACCACCTAAAGTTAAGGGATGGATTTTGCTGCAGTTTTCTGTTTGAATTCTAGATGTCTAACATAGAATTTGGTGCCTATTTTATTAACCGACTTCCCAAAGGAGGTTTACAATTCGTCCGGTTTTTTTTATGTATGTGCCTCGATAGCGCCTAGACGGATGGACCGATTTGGAAAATTATTTTTTTGTTTGAAAGGGTTTACCTTCCCATTGGTCCCATTGCACCAGGTCAGGATCTGATGATGGGATCCTGGAGAAATCGAGGGAACTCTCAAATATTATAGGCAGACATATAGTGATTTTTGTGTTTTTCATAATAACTCGTGCAAATGCACATGGCAAGCATAATATTGTGATGCGGAACTGCTGATGAAGACCACGTATGGCCACCAGATCTGCTCAATACCAGGTACAAAACTACAAATACAATGCGTGGCTGACGGGCAGGCGACGCATAGCCTAAACCGGTGGACCTAGAGCCATGAAACTTTGTACAGGGGTTCCTTAGTAGCGTGGTGTAGCACTGATATGAGATTTGACAAAATTAATTCCCCAAGGGGGGGGGGGGGATAAGGGGGTTACAGTTTGTATTAAACTCAATCTAATCAAATAGGGTTTGTGGAAGTCGGTTTTTTCTAAAGTTTACTTTTTGTTTCAATTATCTACATACACCAATACGTTCTCACTCATACGTGCATGCAACGTCCACAAAAGACAACGATCTTTTGTTTTGTTTTTGAAAGGTTGAAAATCGCGGGCCGTGGACTTTGGACGGGCGAGCTAGAAGATACGTACGCTTTACGGTCCGTTTATACTGACCAACTTTGGACGGGCGAGCTAGAAGATACGTACGCTTTACGGTCCGTTTATACTGACCAACTTTGGACGGGCGAGCTAGAAGATACGTACGCTTTACCGTCCGTTTATACTGACAAACTTTGGACGGGCGAGCTAGAAGATACGTACGCTTTACGGTCCGTTTATACTGACCAACTTTGGACGGGCGAGCTAGAAGATACGTACGCTTTACGGTCCGTTTATACTGACCAACTTTGGACGGGCGAGCTAGAAGATACGTACGCTTTACCGTCCGTTTATACTGACCAACTTTGGACGGGCGAGCTAGAAGATACGTACGCTTTACGGTCCGTTTATACTGACCAACTTTGGACGGGCGAGCTAGAAGATACGTACGCTTTACGGTCTGTTTATACTGACTAACTTTGGACGGGCGAGCTAGAAGATACGTACGCTTTACGGTCTGTTTGTGGTTTAACTTTTGCCACGTTAACGATTTCATTCAAACATAGCAATAATTTCCTAATCCGTAATACGACCAAATCTTTGTCGTATCATGACGCTTACACACGAGGGCAGAACAGCAGCGAACAGTGTAGGGACATGCGAGGCTATGCGTCAACGTACCTCTCCTTGTTTTGCTTAGAAAAGGAAAGTAGATTGACGCATAGCTCTGTCCCTACTGTCCGCTGCTGTTCTGCCCCTGCTGGTTTCATTGCGGGATAACCCGCGCCCGACGAAGAAGAAAAGGAGTGTTATATTATAAGTTTAACGTGTGAGTCACTCTGTGTGTCTGTCTGTCTGTCTCTCAGCACGTGGAGCGTAAACGGGTGAACCGATTTGAATGTTGTATTTTTTATTTGAAAGTAGATTTCTTGGAGCTGGTCGTTATGGTGCCATCGAGCTGGTCTGACGATAGAGTTTGAAGGTGGGAGCGGGAACCCTATGATGCTTACTAGTAAACCCATTGAATTTGGGCTCATTAGACTCGTAGTGACAAGACCTTTGAGAATATGGCACTATCGAGCTGATCTGATGATGGTGTGTGAAGCTTGAAGGTGGGAGCTGGAACCCTGGGATGCTCACTAGTAAACCCAACGAGTTAAGGCTCATTAGATTCGTTGTGATGAGACCTTTTAATTTCACCTGATGAGACCTGGTGATGAAACTGGAAGACTGATTTTATGCGGGTTTTTTTATGCTAAAGTTAGAGCTTCAATAAAGTACAACCAAGTATGCCTTGTCTTGAGATGAGAATGCTGGGGTACGATTCTCGCACATTCGATGCCGATATCCGTATATCGAATGCGCGAGATGACACCCCTGACGCGTGACGGTGCGTGTGCTCCCTCAGACACTGGAGCGGTTCGAGTTCATCAAGGTGCTCGGCAAGGGCACGTTCGGCAAGGTGGTGCTGTCGCGCGAGAAGGCCTCGGGCAAGCTGTACGCCGTGAAGATCCTCAAGAAGCTCGTCATCATACAGAAGGACGAGGTCGAGCACACCATTACCGAGAACCGCGTGCTCAAGAAGACCACGCACCCCTTCCTCACGGCGAGTGCATCTCTCTCTCTCTTTCTCTACCGCATACTATTATAGTTTGATTTTTTTTACTTCGCAATAGCGAGCGTTGACCCGCTAAGAAAATGTAAACGATTTGACGTTAGCCGCCACCGACGCCGCAGTGGCGGCAAACGTCAAATGGTCAATGTCCGCTATTGCCAAGTAAAAAAAAACCAACTATGGTACTCTAGCGTAGAATAGCTTTTCTTGAATTTTATGTAGCGAGCTCCGTGGTCCAGTGGGTTTCACGCTTGCTTCTCACGCAGGAGATGCAGGTTCGAATCCCGGTGCTGACGATGTACCAATGATATAAATCATTCATCTTAAAACGTGATACGGACGCTCTAACAGTACGCACAATACAATTATACATTTTGTGGGTAGTGTCTCATACTAGAAAAATCTAGTAACCTCTGGACGCTGGTTGCAGGCGCTGCGCTTTTCGTTCCAAAACGCGGACCGCGTATTCTTCGTGATGGAGTACGCGAACGGCGGCGAACTGTTCTGGCACCTCTCCCGCGAGCGCGCCTTCTCCGAGGAGCGCGCGCTCTTCTACGGCGCCGAGATCGTGAGCGCGCTGGGCTACCTGCACGCGGAGGGCATCATCTACCGCGACCTCAAGCTGGAGAACCTGCTGTTGGACAAGGACGGCCACATCAAGATCACGGACTTCGGACTCTGCAAGGTGAGCCGCCCGCGACTCAATCACGTCGCCCCATAGAGCGAGACCTCTATCAGACCGTAGTTTCTATAAACAGTCTAAATGGTGTCCCACTGCTGGGCGAAGGCCTCACCGACCGGGTCGAGCCCCATATCTCTAGTTGAAGCCTTGTCGGTCCGTCCTGGTAGGAACTTGTCCAGGTCATCCCTCTATCTCCTTCTGGGCCTTCTATTAGAATCTCAATAAATAATAATATGTAGCCCATTAATGTCTCCACCGCGGAGCTCAGTGCTGTTGGTGGAGAGATGTCGGTCTAGTGGCCAACCCGATTCAGGAGTTATCAAGCTGCCCTATCAGGGCCTCTGACACACACTTTACGACTACTACCACCGAGTAGATATAGCCGTGGCCTACAGCTTAACGTGTCTTTCGAAACACGGAAGCACGCGAAACGACCACATAGAAACGGGTCACACATCCAATACCTGTCTCGGCTAGATGTTTCTTAACCCGCACCGTTGTTTCGGATGAGCGGATACCGCGCGGTAACTGACGCTTCGTTGGTCGTCTTTAGAAACCATTGACAACTCAATGAGCTCGTAGTGGAGAGTTTCAAAGGTTACACAATTGGTGAGCGCCCGCCATTGCAGTAGCAACACTTGTATCACCTCAACCGTGTTTCCTCAGGTGAACATCACGTACGGTCGCACCACGAAGACTTTCTGCGGCACCCCCGAGTACCTGGCGCCCGAGGTATGTGCTCCACTCCTGACACTGACGTGAATCTGCAAGCGAATCGCATGTCAATAGCCGCTGACTGAGCGTGCCGCCTCGCGAGCAAACCGCGCGAGGCAGCCGCGCGAGGCAACCGCGCGAGGCATCCACGCGAGGTATTAGCTGCGTACTCACTAAGCGAGGCAGCGCGTGTGGTAACCGCCTAGTGAGTACGCGGCTACGAGCCGAGCGTTGTCGGTTTTTTCGATGTCCCAAAGGCGCCTCAGCAGATTAGCCGCGCGCACTCAAGACGGTTGTGTTTTGCCTCGCTTGTCAGACGAACACGGAATCGTGAAATGAGTTATACACTGAGCTTTCGACTCTGCTCCGGCTCACCGTGGCTCGGCTTGCACTCGCGAGCCAGCCTCATGCAGGACCGAGGCTGCCTCGCGCGGCACACGTCGCGAGGCAGCTCGCTCAGTCAGTACGCGGCTACGATACTGACTGAGCGAGTACTGCACTGTCATACGATACGCTTGCAGAACCACGGCCCTGTATCACCACGAGCAGCCCTCGCAACTACTCAACTCTGAAGTTGCCGAGGTTCGCTTCAACTTCAGAGCTCAGTTCACTGTTGAGTTGCATGTAGCGGTACAGAGCCACCATCTTATCTGTAAAACGGTCAAAGCGGAAACTACTGACACCACTATGAAAACGTCACTTCGCTGTCAGTTTGTGTTCATGGTGTATGCTGTTCAATTGGAGACTTGGAGTAGATGGTGGCGCCATCGCTCATTCTACAGATATAAGATGCTGGACTGTGCCTGAATATAGCGCGACGCGACAACTTCACAGACAACTATAACTGTAGATCTGAATATAGCGCGACGCGACAACTTCACAGACAACTATCTGTAGATCTGAATATAGCGCGACGCGACAACTTCAGAGACAACTATAACTGTAGATCTGAATATAGCGCGACGCGACAACTTCACAGACAACTATAACTGTAGATCTGAATATAGCGCGACGCGACAACTTCACAGACAACTATAACTGTAGATCTGAATATAGCGCGACGCGACAACTTCACAGACAACTATAACTGTAGATCTGAATATAGCGCGACGCGACAACTTCACAGACAACTATAACTGTAGATCTGAATATAGCGCGACGCGACAACTTCACAGACAACTATCTGTAGATCTGAATATAGCGCAACGCGACAACTTCAGAGACAACTATAACTGTAGATCTGAATATAGCGCGACGCGACAACTTCACAGACAACTATAACTGTAGATCTGAATATAGCGCGACGCGACAACTTCACAGACAACTATAACTGTAGATCTGAATATAGCGCGACGCGACAACTTCACAGACAACTATAACTGTAGATCTGAATATAGCGCGACGCGACAACTTCACAGACAACTATAACTGTAGATCTGAATATAGCGCGACGCGACAACTTCACAGACAACTATAACTGTAGATCTGAATATAGCGCGACGCGACAACTTCAGAGACAACTATAACTGTAGATCTGAATATAGCGCGACGCGACAACTTCACAGACAACTATAACTGTAGATCTGAATATAGCGCGACGCGACAACTTCAGAGACAACTATAACTGTAGATCTGAATATAGCGCGACGCGACAACTTCACAGACAACTATAACTGTAGATCTGAATATAGCGCGACGCGACAACTTCACAGACAACTATAACTGTAGATCTGAATATAGCGCGACGCGACAACTTCACAGACAACTACAACTGTAGATCTGAATATAGCGCGACGCGACAACTTCAGAGACAACTATAACTGTAGATCTGAATATAGCGCGACGCGACAACTTCACAGACAACTATAACTGTAGATCTGAATATAGCGCGACTCGACAACTTCACAGACAACTATAACTGTAGATCTGAATATAGCGCGACGCGACAACTTCACAGACAACTATAACTGTAGATCTGAATATAGCGCGACGCGACAACTTCACAGACAACTATAACTGTAGATCTGAATATAGCGCGACGCGACAACTTCACAGACAACTATAACTGTAGATCTGAATATAGCGCGACGCGACAACTTCACAGACAACTATAACTGTAGATCTGAATATAGCGCGACGCGACAACTTCAGAGACAACTATAACTGTAGATCTGAATATAGCGCGACGCGACAACTTCACAGACAACTATAACTGTAGATCTGAATATAGCGCGACGCGACAACTTCAGAGACAACTATAACTGTAGATCTGAATATAGCGCGACGCGACAACTTCACAGACAACTATAACTGTAGATCTGAATATAGCGCGACGCGGCAACTTCACAGACAACTATAACTGTAGATCTGAATATAGCGCGACGCGACAACTTCAGAGACAACTATAACTGTAGATCTGAATATAGCGCGACGCGACAACTTCACAGACAACTATAACTGTAGATCTGAATATAGCGCGACGCGACAACTTCACAGACAACTATAACTGTAGATCTGAATATAGCGCGACGCGACAACTTCAGAAACAACTATAACTGTAGATCTGAATATAGCGCGACGCGACAACTTCACAGACAACTATAACTGTAGATCTGAATATAGCGCGACGCGACAACTTCACAGACAACTATAACTGTAGATCTGAATATAGCGCGACGCGACAACTTCACAGACAACTATAACTGTAGATCTGAATATAGCGCGACGCGACAACTTCACAGACAACTATAACTGTAGATCTGAATATAGCGCGACGCGACAACTTCACAGACAACTATAACTGTAGATCTGAATATAGCGCGACGCGACAACTTCACAGACAACTATAACTGTAGATCTGAATATAGCGCGACGCGACAACTTCACAGACAACTATAACTGTAGATCTGAATATAGCGCGACGCGACAACTTCACAGACAACTATAACTGTAGATCTGAATATAGCGCGACGCGACAACTTCACAGACAACTATAACTGTAGATCTGAATATAGCGCGACGCGACAACTTCACAGACAACTATAACTGTAGATCTGAATATAGCGCGACGCGACAACTTCACAGACAACTATAACTGTAGATCTGAATATAGCGCGACGCGACAACTTCAGAGACAACTATAACTGTAGATCTGATGAACCATCTTCACTTGTCGCAAGCGCAGAGACACCGGAGACGTTTTAGTGTAGGCTGCTAGGTGTTTCGTTTTAGTTTAGGCTGCTAGGTGTTTTGTTTTAGTTTAGGCTGCTAGGTGTTTCGTTTTAGTTTAGGCTGCTAGGTGTTTTGTTTTAGTTTAGGCTGCTAGGTGTTTCGTTTTAGTTTAGGCTGCTAGGTGTTTCGTTTTAGTTTAGGCTGCTAGGTGTTTCGTTTTAGTTTAGGCTGCTAGGTGTTTCGTTTTAGTTTAGGCTGCTAGGTGTTTCGTTTTAGTTTAGGCTGCTAGGTGTTTCGTTTTAGTTTAGGCTGCTAGGTGTTTCGTTTAGTCATTTGAATTTTACTTTTTATGATTTTATTTTCTTAGTACTTTTCGCATCTTTCCTCAGATTGCAGTGAAGAAAGTCCCACCCTCGACACTAAGGGTAAATGTCGTGTTATGACATGTTAATTTCTGCTGTATAAGTATAATTTATGTATCAGTCTTTTTACTATACCATACGTGAGAGCCTCTCACTGAGAGCGTGAGGGGCTGTGGGTGTAGATCCGCATATACACCGTCGCTGTTCTATACATAAAGTATAGGTATTGCTAAACTACCATTCGGCTTGCGGTCTACGTCAGGGTGCGAGTGGGACGCAGCTACGTGGTCGCATGCCTCCGTCTCACTCGCACGCACCATTTTGCCAAATATTGTCGGTTCCCGCTCTGCGCGGGCACACACTACATTTGGCAAAAGCTTTGCATCGCTAAACTAAAACGTCTCCGACTTTGTCTGTCTTGATATCTGAGTATACTCCTGGTCCCCGCCGAATGCCCGATCGGCAATACATAGTATATTCTTGGGCCGCGGCCGTGAGTCGCCTAAATCGTGCGGCAGTAGCTAAAGTAAAGTAGCGCAAAATTCCGGTTTGTTTTAGCCAAAACGGGCTTTTTGTGCCTCGCTTTAGCAATCTCCATGACATTCCTGCAGGCGACTCCCGGATCTAATACTCTATCGGCTTTACATTGAAACGGTTCTCCAAACAACGTGTCAATGAATTGATGCAAAATGAGGCACTACTTTGTTAGGGACATCATTCTGAGCAACTTTCATTATGAAACTGATTTGATCAGAGCAACTTTATTTTTCACTTCCCGGTACATTTTAGCCTGAGCGGGTCAGCTGATTTGTAAAGTGAAAAATAAAGTTGCTCTGATCAAATCGGTTTCATAGTATAGTAGTTTCTCATTTTGCGTTAATTAATTTACACCTTGTATAGACGTATTAGTATAGACGCCTCACCATGATCGGTCACCCCCATGTGCATGGCATGCTTCTCCTGCGGTTGGTCTCCGATGTGACTGGCGTCTGGCCTCGTCTGCAGTCGGCGGCGCCGGCGGCTGCGCCAACATATGAAACCGCCGCTTGCATACAGAAGTGACTAATGCCCGATTTCACCAACAATCTCTAACTTTTAGAGGTCACTTTAATTCCTTTCAGGGGCCACCTAGCGGTTGATTCGCTTTGTCCTTAGTTTAAAGGGTCATCTAGGCTACTAGGGGACCCCTAAATTTAAGCCTCGTAAACAATCGCTAGACAGTTTTGAAAAAGCTAAGCTAAGTGTGTCTGTGTCGCCGGTCGCGCGCGGTGTGACCGTCTGTGTCGCCGGTCGCGCTCGCGCGTGACCGCCTGTGTCGCCGGTCGCGCTCGCGCGTGGCGTGACCGTCTGTGTCGCGGTCGCGCTCGCGCGCGGTGTGACCGTCTGTGTCGTGGCGGCAGGTGCTGGAGGACACGCACTACGGGCCGGCGGTGGACTGGTGGGGGCTGGGCGTGGTGCTGTACGAGATGCTGTGCGGCCGCCTGCCCTTCTACAACCGCGACCACGACGTGCTCTTCTCGCTCATCGTTACCGAGGAGGTCAGAGACTCACCCACCCGCCACACGTCACTCGCTCGCCTCACCTCGCACGTATACCGACTGTTCACTGAATGGTGCTCCTGAACGGGCCAGGTGTTGCTGCAATATGTAGCCGGCAACTATTGGTGTCCCTCTCTCACTCACATGTTAGAGAAAGGCACCAATAGTTGCCGGCTACATATTGCAGTGAAAATATCACCCGCAAACTCTGTCATCCTCGCACGAAGATGTTGACATTGTACGGTTCCAACGTCACCGCACATTTTCCCTACGCGGCATTTTACCATTTTAGTTTTATACCATTCAGTATTCATTTAGCCACCAAGGCGTTAGGTGTTACTCATCCCCACTAACCATCAAGTTTATCAATCCAATACAATTCTAAATTTACCGCATCTTATTCTTTTAATCATCTCTATATCATAATCTAAAGAGTACGTCCTACACCGTACAGACCTACTGGCGCTGACGTCGAAATTGAGGTCATTCTCAATCATTTTTGGAAACCAACGGCAGCTTAACTGACGTGTACAGTATACGCGCTGGTTTACTACGTACGGCATATATTATACTGAAGATGACAATACAAGAAACTAAAGACTGCAGAGAAAATCAACATCCTTAATACTACAGGGTGTAACAGAAGGGTGTAGAAATTTTAAGGGGGTTGTTAGGGAGACTATTCTGAGCAACTATGAAACCGATTTGATCAAAGCAACTTTATTTTTCATTGCTCCGTACATTTTGGTCCGGGCGGTCATCTGATTTATACATTATATAGAAGTGATAATTGAAACAAAAAGTAAACTTTAGAAAAAACCGACTTCCACATTTGATTAGATTGAGTTTAATACAAACTGTAACCCCTTATCCCCCCCCCCCCTTGGGGAATTAATTTTGTCAAATCCCATATCAGTGCTACCCCACGCTACTAAGGAACCCCTGTACAAAGTTTCATGACTTTAGGTCCAACGGTTTAGGCTATGCGTTGCCTGCCCGTCAGCCACGCATTGTATTTGTACCTAGTATTGAGCAGATCTGGTGGCCATATGTGGTCTTCATCAGCAGTTCCGCATCATAATATTATGCTTACCATGTGCATTT
>CAUOQF010000143.1:10000-39653 GCA_963457715.1 Argyresthia albistria | reverse complement strand
CCCTCTTTACTTGTTCTCTTCGAAAGTACAATAATTTTATTAATTAACAAGGACTTTTTATTGCAGTTTTGAATTATTTCAAAAGTTGCGCGAAAACTTAGAGAATTTACGCCAGCTCTGGTTTATTTCATTATCAATAAGAGCTTTCTCTCCGCTACTGCGCTGCGCTTGCACAGAAGGGATCATTCGTTACGTTATAAACACTAACTAATTGTGATATTGTGAACCATATCATATCATATAGTAATATCATATAGTAAAACCGGGGCAAATCCTACAAGCGC
Source organism: Argyresthia albistria (assembly GCA_963457715.1). Lineage (NCBI taxonomy): Eukaryota > Metazoa > Arthropoda > Insecta > Lepidoptera > Argyresthiidae > Argyresthia > Argyresthia albistria. The sequence goes on along the minus strand of CAUOQF010000143.1, from coordinate 39,369 downwards.
GGGAGCAAGTAAGTTAGCGACAAATATTGCGTGCGAGTTGAGTGAGTAAATCCTACAAGCGCGGGAGCAAGTAAGTTAGCGACAAATATTGCGTGCGAGTTGAGTGAGCAAATCCTACAAGCGCGGGAGCAAGTAAGTTAGCGACAAATATTGCGTGCTAGTTGAGTGAGCAAATCCTACAAGCGAGCGCGGGAGCAAGTAAGTTAGCGACAAATATTGCGTGCGAGTTGAGTGAGCAAATGATACAAGCGAGCGCGGGAGCAAGTAAGTTAGCGACAAATATTGCGTGCGAGTTGAGTGAGCAAATCCTACAAGTGCGGGAGCAAGTAAGTTAGCGACAAATATTGCGTGCGAGTTGAGTGAGCAGAGCAAATCCTACAAGCGCGGGAGCAAGTAAGTTAGCGACAAATATTGCGTGTGAGTTGAGTGAGCAAATCCTACAAGCGCGGGAGCAAGTAAGTTAGCGACAAATATTGCGTGTGAGTTGAGTGAGCAAATCTGGTCATATCGAGTCATTCACAACAGCCGCACTCGAACAACAACAGCGAAGCGTGTATGTATGGGGGGTAAATTGGGGGTTTTGTCCTACAAAAGGTGAAGTAGAATACATTTTTATTTGTATTTCCTGTGAATTGTATTTCCTTATGGCAATAAACGATTTTCATTTTCATTTTTTCATTGCTAGCTAATGAATTAATGATATCCACCCACACATCCATAGATAGACACATGCACAGACATTTCCAAAAAGATCTGAAACCCATGTGTGTGCGCCACCTTCTCGGGATCCGGCACCCGGCGGCGCTCACGGCCATCTTTAAAAAATGGGTGACTGCAGATGGGTTAAGTATAGGCTAGCCATGAAAAATTTAAGTTTTTGACCTCGATGTATACTCATGTTTCCAAGATGAGCCGGTAGGGGCACAGCAAATTGCATTTGATAGCTGGAAACCAATCAGTGAACCATGGATTTTCTTCATCGGTTCAGCAAATGTATCTTTCACATGTGTATCGATCAGTAGGCGATGTGTTATCAGTACATTTGTGACGTCTTGTCTCTCATGGAACTTTATCAGAATTCCGCGCTCGCTCCGTATCCCCCCTCCACCCCCCGCGTCTCCGCCGCGCGCTAAATGAACTGTTTGTAACTTTCATTAACTTCATTTCTGCACGAATCCCCCCTCTGTCCTCCCCTTCCCCCCTGGCTCCGTGCTCAGTGCACTTCATAGTTCGACGGTGGCGGCGCGGCGGCGAGGCTCGCCCAGGCTGCAACGTTCATACTCAACTCGACTGGAGATTTGAACTCACTCCGTGAAACTGAAACACATCCCTTTAATATTCTACTAGTCGCGTCTGTCTCATTGTGTATGTACCTAGATCTACCTATACATATTTGAATTTGTATAGACTCGGCAAGGAATAGTGAATTAGATACCTAACCAACTTACCTAGTAGGTAAGTGAATGATAGCATTAGCTGTAATATTTTCAAATTAACTTTTATAACGTAACATTGAGTCACGCCTTTTTCCATACGGGATGGCAGAGACACAACTGTACCAACTTTTTGCCAGTTTTTCATTACTCCATTTTGCGTGACACGGGGCTAGCCCGTCGCCGCAGCTATGGAGAAATGAAGGTTTCCTCACAATGTTTTCCATCACCGTTAAAACGTCCGATATCGTACTTGAAATTACATATCTCATTGGCCAAGTCAGCACCGGATTTCGAACCTGCATCTCCTGCGTGAGAAGCAAGCGTAAACCCACTAGACCACGGAGCTCTAATATCATGAAATATAATTCAACCGTTAGCTAAGACCAGTCAAGTCTTCAATAAAACGATGTACTTAGTTTGTTCAAGAGCTAGCTAAAGAGTTGTCGTTTCTATGTAATTTCCGAGAATGGATTGAAACGCGGTTTCCAATTTTCCGTTGAAGATTTTCTAGTTTTCGAGCTGCACACAATCTCTCGTGGCTCGTTGCTGACCGGGCACAAAGCGCAGAATGCATTTCACTTTGAGAAACACAACGTTACATTTATGCCACTCCATCTCCGATAGAGACCGAGCAGACCGACGTATTTCGCTCCGACCTTCAGGGAAACTCTGGGAAACAGACAGACTTTTTTAATAATAATGTACACATTTATTGACAGGAATAACATCGTTAGTTATATTATTAATTACTGTTCTTGCTAGTTCTTTTTTATTTGTACAATACATTTATGAACCTAGATAATTCTCCGTATTCATACAAATGAGGCATCCTGACTGCTCTATTCTGCGAACACCTAGAGACCGAGACTGCAGACCGAGCCTTGCTTGCAGTTTGTTAAAAGATTGAATAATTGAAACAAAAAGTAAACTTTAGAAAAAACCGACTTCCACAAACCCTATTTGATTAGATTGAGTTTAATACAAACTGTAACCCCTTACCCCCCCCCCCCCCCCTTGGGGAATTAATTTTGTCAAATCCCATCACAGTGCTACCCCACGCTACTAAGGAACCTCTGTACAAAGTTTCATGGCTCTAGGTCCACCGGTTTAGGCTATGCGTTGCCTGCCCGTCAGCCACGCATTGTATTTGTACCTAGTATTGAGCAGATCTGGTGGCCATATGTGGTCTTCATGAGCAGTTCCGCATCACAATATTATGCTTACCATGTGCATTTGCACGAGTTATTATGAAAAACATAAAAATCACTATAGGTCTGCCTATAATATTTGAAGAGTTCCCTCGATTTCTCCAGGATCCCATCATCAGATCCTGACCTGCTGTCAATGGGACCAATGGGAAGGTAAACCCTTTCAAACAAAAAAATTATTTTCCAAATCGGTCCATCCGTCTAGGCGCTATCGGGGAATAAAAAAATAAAAAAAAACAATTATCCGGACGAATTGTAAACCTCCTCCTTTGGGAAGTCGGTTAAAAATACAAGAGATTGGATCGCACCGGGCATCGAACCGACGACGCGACGATGACCTACGTGATGAAATCCTACCTAGCTCTTTAACAATAACTGTGTTAAGTGTATCGGCAATATGCATACTGCAGTGAAATTAGATAGATAGATAGATATCCATTTGTTCACTGTTAAAATTTCTTATCTCTTTTTATAAAGCCACAATGACGCCCTTTATCCTGGTAGATCAAATTGTTATTTTAAATCGATGGATTTTTTTCCCCAACATCGTCAATAATGTTTCAACTGCGCAACGTGATCGTGCGTAGTCTCAAAGTATCACATATTGCTATATTAATAGTAAATGTAAAACTATGATGTTATACATCACTGGAGCATAAAATTGTACGTCTTCGATTTGTTGGTATAGTTGGAAATCAGCTAAACTATATGTCGGCGGCCGATCGTATAATATCATGAAACGACAAAATCTCTTATGGCAAACACTGCGGTAGCTTAGGTGAACACTAAAGGGAGCGGGCGAGCGCAGCGAAGCCCCCGAATATTCTTCTTGTTTGTTTGACATGTTTATCACAAAAAAACGTATGGCTTAATAAAAATGCTTTTAAAATGACATGTTTTCCTTAAAACCCGCCAGATCATGATGTGCCCAGTAATTGCTTGGGCATATCATGCGGCGGCAACATCACGGCACATCATGATGTGCCCGATTCTACGATCGGCCGCCGACCTACATTTTAGAATTAGAATTAGAATTACGTTTATTGGGTAGGTAGGTATGTCGCAGTTGGTTGGTTAAATCAGAAACTTAACTAACACCCTAGACCGTTAATTAAAGACCGACATTTAGAAAAGTCATTAGCATTTTGATTTATATAAAGGTTAAAACAAGATGGCGTCACGACAACAGCTGATTTCTTTTAGAGTCTTTCTTTTTGGCAAACGTTGTGCAACGTTGGTTTTATTGTGTTTAATGTTTTTAGTTTAAAATTTGGTCTTTGGTGCAATTTTAAACATGTTGTCGACTACGCCATAATTATTTCACTATTAGTGGTTTCACTAAACCGAATTGATTGCTTTAGGTCACTTTCTGTACCAATACTAAAGATAGGTTGTGTTAGGACACAACTTTGTGAACTACTCGCATCTGAGCGAAGCGGAGCGGAGCGAGGCGACTTAATTCTTGTAGTTTCACAAAACCGAATTGTTTGCTTATTAGTTACCCTACCAAAGCTGAAATGCGTATTGTTGCCTAGGAACGTTTAGACAACTGGTTAAACGTTTCGTTCACCCACTTGTCTAGCGGAACTTTAGCGACTTGGTTAAATGTCGATCTTTAATTAACGGTCAAGTGTGTTAGTTAGGTGTCCGATTTATCCAACTAACTGCGACAGGTACATAATTAACATTTTGCCAATATTGGCAGAACCTTTGTTAACAAGTCTCATGAATCCTGTATCGTACTCTCCTGGAGCTAGACCGGGAGCGATCCTGTCGCATACTTCTCTAATTGGGTACCCCGACGAGTACCCGGAACCGGGAAAACACAACCAACACAAGTTTATGGGTCGGGTTTTTACAAAGAAACATGGCAAAGATTCAGCGAGTAGTTGTCTACAAAACTTAAAATGAATTGGAACAGTCTTCCTATAATAACTGAAAGGTATTCTTTGGTCAGTGATAAGAAATAGAAATAGAAATTGTTTATTTTGCCTAAAAAACATTACTGAAGAAAGCGAATGCGTAGGTATATAAGGCAAAAAAGGGAACAGTCTCAGCGTTTGCTACAAGCTAGCACAGTGCTAGCTTGCAGCGCTGGTTTTCAGACAGTCCCTGACTAAAATTAAGAAAACTAAAACTGATGCTTCACAGTTGTAATTATGTAAGTACCAATTGGTTGGAATCAGTAACTCGTAGATTGCTTCTCCTACGCTCAAGTCGTGTCTTGTCTACGCTACGCTGAGATCAATGAATGACATTTAGATTACTTACTATAAATGCGCAGTTTATTCAAGTAGTTTAAACCCGTTGGAATGCGTGCATTGCTGGTAGGTTTTCGAAACAGGTAGGTATTACTTAATGACGATCTCTAATAAAGTTTTCGTGTTTTTGCGAAATATCGCAAAACTTCTTGATAACTATCGTAAAATTCATACACATCTCACTGAAGCGCTGTTGGATAATGAAATGGCGGTTCGTGATGGAAACTGCAAAATATATGACACAGGAAATACGTTGACCCCCCTTCCCCCCCCCCCCCCTCCCTTCCACACCCGCGCCCCTGTATCAGACGAACGAAATACTTGTTGTGTAGTATGCAGTGTAGTGTGCGACATCGTTGAGCATAACATGTCACTGTCACTGCAAGCGGTAAATTACAACAATATCCGAGCATTTACATACAAGCGCGTATGGCGCCTCGTTCTCTACGCCAGCACACATACCCTGTATGTAGCGTGTGCGTGCACGTATCCCAGGTAGTGGTGGGTAGATCACATATATATACGATGCAACATAAAATTATTTAATTTCATTTCAATTTAATTCAATTAAATTTCTTTATTAAAGCTGTATTTATTCCTATTTTTAACAGGATATTTTTTACTACAATTCCAATAAAGCTCGGACCATGTACAAATTAAGAAACTCTACTTCGTAGGCGAGTCAGCTCCATTAACTAAATACTCTGACATTAAATCTACTTAGGAGTTTTCAAAGTCATGAGCATGGGGCGTTGACTTGCGTTTGAAACCACAAACAAATCACATCTGCATCAACAAACCTTCCCCGATAATTAAGTACCCAGTCACCGGAACTCAAAAGCAAGTTCCGAATGATCCTTGTTTAGAAGTTGCGACGTGTCTCGCTACAAGTGTCACACGAAGCAGGAAATTACGAACTCGACAGCGATCATTAAACTTGTCAACAGAAGTACCGACGAGCGACGAACAAATGGAAATCGAATACTTTGCGAGAACAAACTTGAGCCAGTTGACTGCTCCCGCCTCGAGGGCTTGATTACACGAGGAGTCAGGAGTCAGGAGGCAACTTTATAATGATGATACATCGAGCCTCGGCTTGTTCGAGAGATCGCTGCTTATCTCAACACAGAGTAGCAGATACTCGACAAATTGCGATTGCCATTGTAACAATAAAATGCTATTGTCTCTTTGGTTATTCGAGACATCGATAGAATAATAAATAAGCTGCATCTGCTTCCATACGTAGCACAATAATCGAACTGGCTTGGTACCGACGGCTCTCTTCTGTTATACCATGCCTCTCACATTATACCATGCCTCTCACATTACCATGCCTCTCACATTATACCATGCCCCTCACATTCCGGCAACCAAACTGGGAATACAGCTTATGCTCTTTTAATGAAAGCGCCTGAAGCTAGCTAGCTTATAGGATAACATGCATATTGTGGTAGAGTCAACACAGTCCTTATACACTACAAGAGCTAGGATGTCGAAGCGTAACAATTACATCTCAAGACCTCTTTGGTTTTAACCTCAGAGCGTTAGTAACTGCAGGTAACTGGCAGTCAGTAGAGAGTGGAACGCGGCACAAAGCTACTAGTTCCCGAGGTGATTCATTGCGGTCAGTGAGCCTTTCAGAACTGGGCTTCGAGCATGATTTATACTTACCTGCAGCAGCTGCTGCTGCGATGGTATGTGGTGAATAAGACGGCAAGTCCTCGGAGTCAGAGCAAACCTTGAGGACTTAGTGCCGGTCAATACAAGAAAGGTTTAGAACAATACAAAGGGAATCACTAGTACCGGTTTTCGGTGTCACTTCAGTTTTAAACAAACGGTGTTTTGGCCAACGTATAGTCAGTTTTTTTTTTAATTTTAGGGTACCGCCCCCTCACAGAAAAAAGTATCCTTTATAGGATCGCTTCGTTGTCCGTCTGTCTATCAACTGTCCGACTATTTGTTCGTTTGTCACCATTTTTATTAAGAAGGCGTGTAGGTCGGCTGAAATATCAAACTCTCAACTATGGTCCCTTAGAGCAGTGAAAAAAATAACTTCTAGGTTAACGCAATCAAATGCTACGGCCGTTTATGCTGTTCGTTCTTGGATTTTCATAGTAATCGCAATGTTCTCAAAACCTAAGGGTACCTACTTCCCGTTGAACTAGAATCATGAAAGGCACAAAGTAAGGTCTTATATAGCACAAGTGAAGGGAAAATCTGAAAACTTTTTTATGTCTTTCTGCGAAAATATGTACTTACCTAATTAGTTTACACGGATGACATCACACTTATTTAAGTAGAAACCTAATTACACCAGTTGCGAGGTACAGGTACCACCATCCACGATGACGCGTGACGTAGCTATTTGCATCTTTGTCTTTCAGCAGAGTGCCTCGATGAAAAAGAAAGATGCAAATAGCTACGTCACGCGTCGTCATGGATGGCGTTACCTAAAACCCTTAAAACAATCTACAAATGTGATCGGAACCCTTGATACGCGAGTCCTACTCGCACTTGACCGTTTATTTATTAAAGCTGACCCCCCCCTTCCTCCACATCCCTCCGCCCTTCAGATGACAGTCAACTAACCACAGGATGCAAATGGACCGCGCTGTTTGTTCCTTACATGCCGGGAGCCGCTGCTGAAGATCCTACCTCACACGATGTACTGAATACTATACTGAAAGAGACGAGTGGTCCAAGACGAAAAAAAAAATGACTTGTTCTAAGTATATTTCACAATTCACAATTCTTTATTGCACACAATAATTTAAACAGTTACCTTAAAAGAAAACACATGTACAAAGGCGAGCTTAACTCTAAAAAGAGATCTCTTCCAGCAAACCAGGCGTGAAAGAAAAAAATATATAATGAAAGGGTAGACAGTGCACAATAACAAGTTTAAATAAAATATAATCGAACAAATACTATACATACTGATATTACTACATACACTTTACATATAATAAATATATACATACAATAACTTTTACGAAAGAGAGAGGTAGTGCTCTTTAATACGTTTCTTGAAAGAGAAAAGGGTAGGACTGTCTCTAATAGTGCAAGGAAGTTCGTTCCAAAGCCGGACCGCTCGCAACCTGAAAGAGTGCTCATACGCAGCGGTGTTATGCCGAGGAGTGGCCAAAAGTGAGACAGTGTGAGATCTACGAAGTCGATCTCCCGAAAAGAGATACTCAAAACGGTCTCGAAGGTAGTTAGGATAGCGCGGATTTTTCAATATATTGAAAAGATAATGAAGAATGTGCGAATCTCTGCGACGACGAATCGGAAGCCACCCCAACTCCTTACGGTATTGAGAGACATGGTCAAATTTGCGCAGTCCGAAGATAAACCGAATCCCGAGATTCTGGAGTCACTCAAGTTTGTCCAGTTGCCCTTCATTTGCGCTCGCCCATGAAACATCGGCATAGTCAATCAGCGGCAGGAGAAGGGACTGCGCAAGGGTAATTTTGGTTTGCCGCGGCAAGAAGTTCTGGAGTCACCTGAGAGAGTGGAAAGACGCAGAGACCCGTCTGCTGACCTCGCAGACATGTGGAGACCATGAACACTGATTATCAAATATGACGCCAAGGTTTTTAGCTTTGGCAGTGTACTCTATTGTAGTGCCATTATAAGTAACAGGAATATTTGTAAATATCTACAAAAAATAAATGATTTTTAATTTTTAATTTGAATTTTGACGTAAGATTTTTTATGAAGTTGGATTGAATGATTGACCTGGGGCCTAATGCTGCTCTGAGAATTTCACTTATATTTCATTACTATTCCATTGCAAACACCCAAAATGGCGTCTTTGGTATTCTCCTAAATTATTATCCTCCTTATCCTCCTTGATTGGGTGTTTGCAATGGAATAGTAATGAAATAGTAATGAAATATAAGTGAAATTCTCAGAGCAGCATTAGGGCCCTGAAAAAACATAAAATACATCAGCTTATTAGATATCTGAAGATCAATTAAGGTCACGTTCATGGTATACCTAAGAATCTTTTTCATCATACACTTTCTATTTCAAATCCTTTATGGACTTCACTTCCCTTTCCATGCTTTAGTTACCTATTTGTGATATTTTTCCCAACTGACATTACTTAGCAATTATTTAAATGTACATACAGTCCACTAACAAAGCAATGTGTGTTCGCTCGTGTATCTCGTAAGGTAGGAATTTATACAGCCAGTTCGTCTCTCCCTGTTTTATGTAAATACGTGTACACACACACACACACATACACGCGCGCGCATACTGGCCGGCGGACTCCAGCGGACTCCGGCGGACTCAGGCAGGACGCAGCTGCGTGCAACATCGATTAAAGTTTCACATAATTCCCGCCGAACAAAGTCCTCTTGTAAATTTTCGAACCATTTTCTTTTGTCCTGGACTGTATGAGAATTCTAAAACCAAAACCTGCACGAGTCTACTTGTATGCGACAGAATACAATAGATCTGAATGGATGTGGGAAAGAAAATTGAGTCTGCACATCAAAAAGGCTGCCGCTGTGGCGTTATGTAGACAGGCCTTTGAACCCTTTTAATAAATAAATAGAAGTAATAGTTTACGAGAATACCTCCGTTCCTGCTGTAGGTATTAATTTGACGGCACTTTGTTAAATCACAAAGCTAACCGCAGCCGCAGCTGACAGCAAACCGCATTCCTAATGAAATGGGCTGCTAATTAGGAATGCATTCCTGTGTCCCGCCCGCCTACGATCCGCCGCCGCCGCCGCCGCCCGCCCTGGCTCGCGTCACCATTGTATCAAGGCGCAAGTCACTGACTGAAAACAAAGCTATCACTTGAGTCATTCTTAGATGAATGGTACAATTTAATCGACTTTGGAGTGGTCAGCAATTCTGATAAAGAATGACTGCGGATTGGTTTTATAACACATACAACCTAACAGTAAGGGCTAAAGGGAGGGAACAAAGAGAAGAGAGTGTAACCTCTACTATTATTATCCACCATCACCCTCTAATATTAAAGTATTCACATTACTCTGATCTAGATGTGATTAAGCTGCGCCTCACATGTAGGTACAAGGTGTAATTGAATTAACACAAAATGACAAACCACTTTGTTAGGGACATCATTCTGAGCAACTTTTATTATAAAACCGATTTGATCAGAGCAACTTTATTTCACAGAATGATGTCGCTAACAAAGTAGTTTCTCATTTTGCGTTAATTCATTTACACCTTGTATGTTTACTACTGATGTAAAGCTTACATTGCCAACACAAACTCAATTTACCGTTTCACTACTCGACTTACCCGTTAGTCATCTACATACGCACACGCACATGCATACACAATACACATACAAGGTCAAAGGGTGAAGTGGTTTCACTCAGTCTCGTTGTGAGGTGTCACGTGGTCTGGTCGCGCTCTGTCGGTACATACAGTGTACATGCGTTTGGTGTATTCTCGTTCACACGCCTCACGTAATAATCTCCTTTAGTGCTGTCACATTGGGAGGTTATAGAACTTATTTCTCTCAGCAATATAATATTTTAAAGCATCAGATACGAACGGTAACAGTTTTAAATATGATAGATAATTGATGGAAAATCTGATGTTATATTTCGTGTAAATACACTTGTTTAGTTTCAAGGGAATCCAATTTCTCATCCATAAAACCTAGTAAAAATGTATTGGAGAAAATTTCCTTTACTATTAGTACAATAAGAGGTCACTTCACGCTGGGACTCACTGAGCCATGAAAACATAAAATACAAATAGTCATAGGACCCGAGGATCGTCTCTTGTCATAATTAATGACTCCGGCGGCGGCGGGCGGACGGTAGGGCGGCTAACCAGGGCGGGCGGTATGTTGGGCGGGCGGGCCGAGCTGTCAGCTGCTCTGCGACGGCTGATCCAGTCTACTCAACTATGACAACAACGCACGCACATTACACGCAGCTATCACTTTGGAAAATGGAGTAATGAAGGATTAAAGTTGGCACAATAGAGAATATTCATGTATTTTTTTTCGTATTCTATTCATAGTTCACATCGTAATAACATAGAAAAAGTTCAAAACACTGCAAAATAGAATAATTTTAACTAAGTAATATATTAAAATTTATCGTAGTAAATTATGGCGGCAAAAACGCCGCCACTTGTAGCGACGGCGGCGGCGGCGGCGGCGGGTATTTAAGGAGTTTAAAATCTGAGGTCCACTCCACACCAGCCACTATAGAATAGAATGTATAGACAGGCCAGTGGCATGATTCTCGCGCATTCGATTTAAGTGTCTACACCTATATCGAGTGATTTTGTATAGGAATCTGTCAATATAGGTCTCGATATCCGTAATCGAAGGCGCGAGAATCATGCCACAGGCCTAGTTTGTTTACAACCCGTTGACAGCTGAGAACCGGGGTAATGAATGTCGATGATATGATGAGAACTGACAGGCCGGTTGATTGAGCAAAGAGTTTTATTGGACTGAGGAGTTGAGCCTCAAATCAATGAACGCCGTACCTGTACCTGCCTGGCTTATAATATGACAAAAGGAAGAAGATCGTAGGTACTGAGACGTGTTGTGACTCGATTCGTAGACATTAATTTCCCACCTGAAAATTTGCACTTTAAATAATATTCTAAGCAACTAAATACAGACTAAACTAGTGGCTCTGTGAGCTGTTACAGCTCTACAGTAGACCTCGCGAGTATGTCGGTGGGAAAGCTGAACTGCTAACACACGTAAAAAAAAAAAACCAAATAATTTTCTTTCAATAACACATACAAACTTATGAATGTACCTGGTTACGTACATGCAGTATGAAAGTAGCCGCACCAATAACTTTGTAAACTACATTTCGCGATCTTTAATACAACCTATTGACTTTTTACTAAAATTATATAGTCTGTTTCACTCTCATGGTCTTTAAAAATCCAACGACACCTCATTTGTTAATATCCATTGAGCCGTTTGGGTTGTAGCGATTTTTTTACATTTTAAAACCCCATATCTCCGCCATTTTGAAAAAAATCTAAAAACTGGCCCGAGTAAAAAATTCTATTTATTTTTCCAACCTGCTCACAAAATTTCACGAGAATCGGTTCATAAATGCGACCTGTAGAGGAGAACAACCGGACAGACATACGAAAGCATTTTTGCCCAAACCTGAAACGGAGACGCTTCGCTCGCTCGGTCAATAATGAAAGTATGTCACAGATAGAAGGTACGGACGATAAATATTCAGAAAAATATCATTTCAGCTAAATTTAAATCACATCGATGTACCCTATTATTATGCCTCTGCCAGCCCGTCTGTGAAGGGCGTGAACGCGTGAACGTCAGTTCAGTTCAGTTCAGTTCAAAATTTTTATTGACCATAAAATCATACATATTACTTAGTCAACGTCAATATAATATTAATATTTTTGTATACTACCGCCCGTTCGGAAGTTGTGGGCTTAGGGATGGAGCAAAGAAGGGCAAGAAACCTCCCCCGTACCTCTTTTTAAAATATCAGAGCCTTAAAAATACAATGTTATGTATTTCTACTTAAGTAATTATATTTATTAAACCCGGAGTATCAGTCCCAATACCATGGATTATCCATAATAATATCAATGTTTGCGGTCAATGAACCTAAATAGCTCTGCCTACTCCGATCACTGGTAATAAGACTTCTTCAATAGGCCGTTTTTGACATAGTTTTTGAACCTCCTTTCTTGTAGGTCCGTTGCTTCATTAGGTATTTTATTATAAAAACTAACACATACTCCCTCTGTGAAGGACGTGAACGCGTGAACGTCTGTGAAGGGCGTGAACGCGTGAACGTCTGTGAAGGGCGTGAACGCGTGAATGTCTGTGAAGGGCGTGAACGCGTGAACGCTATGTTGTTGTCGTTCTAACATTGTTGTTCTAACATTTCGCATTCCTTTTGACTTATGTTTTTCGTCTGATATAAATTTTTGTTTTATAAAGAATACACTTTACAAAAGCTTTAATAAAATACGTAGCTGTAATCTACATCCACAAAATAAAATAAACTCTCCAGCAAACCAGCGACAATGCAAATTCAGAACGAAAGCTTACACAATGAAATAAACAGTGTTAATTTGTGTATGCAGAAACAGAACGCGTGTTAAAGCGGGAAGTATAGCGCGCCGAAGCTTGGCAGTCGCAGAAAAAAACTAAATGAAACTGAATGCGTTTTATTTGTTTCAACTTAATGAAATCCTCCTCTCCTCCTCCGTGCAGTCACTACATCAGAGTCGGGTGCGGCGCGCGCGCGCGCGGCTTTTGTCCACCAGCTACTGGTCTATTTTTTTTATTTTAATTGTAGGCTTTATTACTGTACTAAGCAATATGGTATTTGATGGAAAAGCATTGAAGACGGTTTCCTGTAATATTTAGAAACTGTTTGTTTTTATATACCTAGAATACTATTAATATTGTCTAGACTTGGGATTTGTCACTTAATTAAAAATAGTACATTACGTCTAGCTAGAAGATAGACTTACTAGGTAAAAAAGGCTTCGAGAAATGCTATAAATTGTTTTCCCCAATCAGAAAATATCATTTAAGCGAGAGGCATCCCGCCCTGTCTGTAAAAACAACAATTACCATACATCCATCTCTACAATACAAAATCTCATCTCGCTCCACAGAGGCGCCGCAAATAAGACAGCCCTACATTACGATTTGTGTTATTTTATTATTTATGTGTTTCGGCGGGGCGGGCGGGGCGGGGCGGGGGGGTCATGCATTATGCAGGCAGGAGGCTAACGATATCGCACATAACTCGCGCTTGTTACCGCGCCGCCGCAGCCGGAACCGCTCTCCACACTCCGCACTACACACTCTACACAGTACACAGTACACACTACAGAGTACGAGCCACGCGCCGCGCACGGTGCAGGCTGGGACGGGACACACGAGAGAGACAAAACTCACGAAATGACGACGACAGCAATCAGCTTATCAACATTTCCTATCATACGTAGCGAAATACGCGTGCAGCACTTTATAAGGATGTTCTTATATCTAAATCATTACAATTCTAAGTTCGATTATTAGTTTAATCATATCTGTGGTTCGATAGAGTAACGGAAAAGACATCCATGTGATATATCTCCTTAACACCATCCAAACAGATATACGTACAGTTTGATTTAGAAAAAAAAACACAATGTTATATATTTTTTACTTCTTTGTCCAGCTAGGTTGTCCAGGTCGGTGCGCCACCTCGCCCGCCGCCGCGGGACCGGAGATGACAAGAGAGTATTATTAGTGAACAGAGTAGGTACTCTATGCGATCACGATTTGTTATCGTTGTAAATTGACACACACATTGTGTCAGCCAGCAAAGAAAATGCAGCACTTTTATTTATCGGATATTCCATTTCCAACTCAGTTCGGCGTTTTCACGTAGCGTATGGATGGTACCAGCAATCCGTATTTTATCTTATTTTATTTATTTCAGCCATTCATACAGCTAGCTAACATTTATTGGGAAAGAGCTGTACAAAATAGATGACGCTGAAATACATTTACATACAATTCAGTGCAAGCAGTGCAGATCCCGTATCGGTTTGTTCAGTCGCAGCCGGCTGTAATAACATCTGAAAAGATGATAAGCCCATGCATTTGGTGCATGATGACGACCATGCACCAAATTACAGTTTTGAAACGTAATAACTAGATAGTACGAGTATTTTTGTCATCTTTACAGGCACTTGCTGGTATGTAGGTAGACACTCGTATACAGCCCTTGGAGACTTCCCATGTTAAATGGGTGAGATATCTCTCGTATCTGCATAGATTCGCCGGACACCCCTCACGACACGAAACCGACATTAGTCACGCAGAGACGACGAGGCTACCACGTCACGACACGTGTCGGGGATGCACGACACGTGTCGTGCTGTAACGTGCCGTGTCGTGCCGACGCGGACAGACCCTGCTATCGGAATTTCATCGACCCGTGTTGGGCCGGGTGGTTATATAGGTTATATTTGAAGATTCCTATTTATTAAATAAAGACAAGGTCTCATCAATTTATTGTCCGGTATATTTTACAGCGACTCAATATTCTGTACCGTGGTGACTCTGGTGATTCGACTGATCTAACTAAGCCAACAAACGGTCTCTGTGGCGTAGCGGTGGTGGTGGCCCTGCCTACCATGCGAGAGGTCCTGGGTTCGATCCCGTCCGGAGATTTATAAAAAATAAAGTAGAAGTCGTTGTCGTCGGATTCACGATTCCATCATCATGTGCTTGTATGTTAGTGTATGTACATATGAATGTATGTTAACCAAGGTAAGAGATTTTTGTCCATTCTAGTGTGGTAAATTTCATTGAGTGTTGGTTGTAAAATCCTCAATACTTTGACCCGAAACTCTTTCCGAAACAAAATCAATCACAATCACAGAGATGTTTGCCGCCGCGCCCGGCCGAGACACGCCCACAAGCAGCGACCCTCCGCTACCGTGCGTGTGACGGCGGAGACGGCGGCGGCGCGGGGTCAGCGCTGGGAACCAATTGTCCCTGAAAGTTTCGATAATAATTTAAAGATTTACTAGCGTTGATATGGTACCTAATTGAGCAACGAACTTACTTAGATTAAAATTGATGTTGCTATTATGTAGATTCAAATTCTATTTTATTTTAATCACTTTTTTATTCTGGCTTTTCAAAATATTTTTTTTTCAAAGAGGAAAGTGTGTGAAGTGTCTGGTAACGCTGAACAACTTGTTTAATGAGGTCACGAGTCATCTCGTGTCACATCAAGCGCAAGTAATCTACAACTGCCAAGCGCTCTACGTTTAAGTTTTTACTTTGGAAAACTATTTTTCGTGCAGAGATAGCGCAGCACTCGCGACTGTGAGTAGCGATCCGACTCCACTCTCCTACTCCAGATAGCGGCTCC
This sequence comes from Argyresthia albistria, assembly GCA_963457715.1. NCBI lineage: Eukaryota > Metazoa > Arthropoda > Insecta > Lepidoptera > Argyresthiidae > Argyresthia > Argyresthia albistria. Next base: position 23,563 of record CAUOQF010000143.1, on the reverse strand, counting down.
ACAGTCAGCTCTTTGTGCAGTTGGCAATTCGCCAGAAACACACACACACACACACAATACAGGTATGTATACATTATGTATAATGCTATCAACACAACGAAGGATGACACTGACATCGTTCTTAGATAGGTACAAAGTTGCATGATGACATAAAACTTTTAGATGGTGAATATGTTGAAAATCATGCGACACTGCTTAGTTAAGATCATATTTTTTGAGCAAATAAACGTTTTGATTGATTAATTGAAAATATGCTTAAATCAGTTACCTTTACCTTGCATTTGCCTTTTTGACCCCAAGGATGTCTCTCACTGCAATCCCTTTATATCACACAAGCACACAAATAACAACTGATTCATCCGAATATCCAATAATACGAATAATAATAAAGTCGTGCGATTATTTATTTTCAGAGAAGTAAACTGTGATAAAAAAATTGAACTGAACTGAACTGATAGACAATATACAAGTAGTTACAGCAATGATCAAATAATACACCGACCGACGTAATCTATAGTCACTAGTTCAAGTGCGTGTGTGAGTTCTTTACAAATATTCCTGTTCGTCTCTAAACTAGCGCCAGCAACCTCTTTCCAACGGCAGCTCTCATCATAAAAGCAAAGCCATTATGTATAGAACTCTTTTAGAAAACTACTGCATCGATTCATGCAAATGCAAATGAGGCTGAGATTTTAACTGATTACTTTTCCTTTCGCTGTCCAAATGTGATGGGATCTCTCGCGAGCAATCTCGGAAGTAAACATCCGCTGCCACCGTGTTTGTACCTGCAGCTCGTTCGTTCACTACACAACGAAATCTACTCTCTTAGTTAAAAATGCTTTTCCAATCTACCATCTTCGAATAGCAACCCAAAATTACATGACTGTGTGATAAAAGGTATTCAATGTAATTTTGCAAAGTTTCCGCCGAAGGTCGCCACATATTCACAATGGTCAGTGCCCAGTAAATGCTCTCATTAGTAGCAGTCTGCCTCCATTGTGGCGACAACGATGCCGCGCTACTGGGAGATCAGTGGACTAGGAGTGTGCTATCATCGCCGGCGTAAACTGACCCGCGGTGTTACCACGAGAATACGTAACGTGAGCTCTGGTTGACTAGTTTATCTCATGAAAGGATAATAGTGCTATCATGTCCGCGCCACCGCCACCGCGCCGACTGAAAATGATCGCCGATCGACAGCTTTTTTTGTTCAGCATCTCGTGCGTGTAATACATTAATGAACATTTTTCTTGCTCAGATCGCAGTCATTGGTGAGGATTTCGTTCGTTGAGATCTCAAGTCACACCACAGCTACAGTAGAGTCCATTAGTTTATTTCGCTTACTTCGCTGTCGTTGAGATTACTTGAAATGTCAATCTACTCAGATTACAGATACCTACATTATGCGCGGTGGCGCGTAGGTTTAACTGCCGCTCTTAACTTAATTATAATTAGACCACAACTCACTTCAGGTTAAATAAAAGTTGTGTGAGCGCATCATGAAGACGACGCTACGGGGCGGTGTCGCTGCCGCCCCGCCGCCGAACGGTGTCGGTGTTGGTATGCAGAGCGCATCGCGGTTCGAAGCGCGCTCGTCGAGAAAACATTCGCGTCGCTTACTCTGCCAAGCGGCGAGCGGCGCAACTATTGAATCCATTGAATATTCCCACGACGCCGGGACCGCAGCGCGGGGTAAGGGGGACGGCGGTATAAAAATAAGAGATTTGAAGGGAACCGCTCTCGTGCTGTGTGCGGAATAGTGATGACACTCGGCGGCAGATGTGATGCGGGAATATTCAGTGTACAAACAGACAGACACTGATAAAACAGCCATCTAAAATCCATTACATCTGATTCTGTGTACATTACACTACCGGAGTTCCGCTCTAGGTTATTTGTTTTATTGGTTAAATAGAGAGGGATACTACCGAACAAATTGAAAGTAGTTACCGATTCACAAACATAAAACGTGTATCAAAAATGACTGGTGGTTTATGTGAAACCTGGTTAAGTGGAACCTGGATAAGTGAGATACCTCCATAACTAGAACTCATGATGAGGTCCCGACACTTTGGCACTGATTTACCTCTGTTAGTGGGACAAAGCAAACCTCTATAACTGGAAATCGTTGTTTCGATTTTATCGTCAAAATTACCTCTATAAGGCTGGATTCTAAAAGTTACACTTTCGTTGGTAAAATCCAGGCTAAGTGAAACAGTGATAGTATTTTACCTCTTTTACTAAGACTATATTTTAAAGAATATTTTTTTCTAAATTGGTTTCTTTGAGGCAACCTCTGTAACCTGATGTATCATCTCTAACTGGCATATTGAATATAAATTTCCGTTTTACATATTTATTATTTCTTAGTCTACCCGCAAAGTCCGCACTTTTGTGCCTCAGTGATGAGTTCTAGTTTTGTTTGGCTATCATACGGACGTTTATTTGAAAAAATACCGAAACGAAGGCTCAAATTATTATCAGTACGTGAAAAATTATATCAGAACGTTTATATCAGTTTATGAAAGTGGAAAGAAAAGCGATGAAGTCTGTGTCGAGTTTAACGTGCCGTCGTGCTTTTTTTTTTGTATGTTATGCTATTTTCCTTCGACAAAAATACTCGGAGACATTATGATTAACAATTTGCTTTTCTTTTATCGTCCAATTACATATATGGATATGAATTGTGACCTCGGTTGCTGAAAACAAGCACACAAATGAATTCATGGCAACAATTTTTATTGCTCTATAATTTTGTAGTTTTTTTTTTCTTTTATATTTTTTGTTTTTTTGTTTACTTTTTTTTCGTATTTTTTTTTTTTATTATCTCTACTATATAAAAATAAGTCGGGTTTTCCTTCCTGACGCTATAACTCCAGAACGCACGAACCGATTTCCACGGTTTTGCATTCGTTGGAAAGGTCTCGGGCTCCGTGAGGTTTATAGCAAAGAAAATTTAGGAAAAATTTCAACAGAAAAGCGGGAAAATCTTTTTTCACATACAACGCCATCTCTGATACATAGCATGTACTACAAACCAATATTTTAAGTAGATGTGCGCCGCGCCGGTGCGTGATACATTGTTTGACAGCTACTCATTGTTCTCTGCTCAGTTAATTTCATGTGACAAACCGGTATTGTGTTCACTGTGAAATTGTGAAAAAAAAGTAAAAAAAATAAGTTATTTGCTTCAAAATCGATTTCTGATGATGCGGTTGGAGTCCAATCATGTTCATGATTCTGAAGTCAAATATAAAAAAAAGTCGCCGCCATCTAGAACTTTTTTGTTACCGAACCAATTTGCTTCAAAATCGAAATCTGAGGATGGGGTTGGAGTACACTCATGATTCTGAAGTCAAATATTAAAAAAAGTCGCCGCCATCTTGAACTTTTTTGTTACTCAACCGATTCGCTTCAAAATCGAAATCTGAGGATGGGGTTGGAGTCCAATCATGATTCTGAAGTCAAATATTAAAAAAAAAGTCGCCGCCATCTTGAACTTTTTTGTTACTGAACCGATTTGCTTCAAAATCGATATCTGAGGATCCGGTTGGAGTACAATCATGATTCTGAAGTCAAATATTAAAAAAAGTCGCCGCCATCTTGAACTTTTTTGTTACTGAACCGATTTGCTTCAAAATCGATATCTGAGGATGCGGTTGGAGTCTAATCATGATTCTGAAGTCAAATATTAAAAAAGTGGCCGCCATCTTGAATTTTTTGTTTCTGAACCAATTTGCTTCAAACTCGATATCTGAGGATGCGGTTGGGTAGGTTAGGTTAGGTTAGGTTAGGTTAGGTTAGGTTAGGTTAGGTTAGGTTAGGTTAGGTCAGGTCAGGTCAGGTCAGGTCAGGTCAGGTCAGGTCAGGTCAGGTCAGGTCAGGTCAGGTCAGGTCAGGTCAGGTCAGGTCAGGTCAGGTCAGGTCAGGTCAGGTCAGGTCAGGTCAGGTCAGGTCAGGTCAGGTCAGGTCAGGTCAGGTCAGGTCAGGTCAGGTCAGGTCAGGTCAGGTCAGGTCAGGTCAGGTCAGGTCAGGTCAGGTCAGGTCAGGTCAGGTCAGGTCAGGTCAGGTCAGGTCAGGTCAGGTCAGGTCAGGTCAGGTCAGGTCAGGTCAGGTCAGGTCAGGTCAGGTCAGGTCAGGTCAGGTCAGGTCAGGTCAGGTCAGGTCAGGTCAGGTCAGGTCAGGTCAGGTCAGGTCAGGTCAGGTCAGGTCAGGTCAGGTCAGGTCAGGTCAGGTCAGGTCAGGTCAGGTCAGGTCAGGTCAGGTCAGGTCAGGTCAGGTCAGGTCAGGTCAGGTCAGGTCAGGTCAGGTCAGGTCAGGTCAGGTCAGGTCAGGTCAGGTCAGGTCAGGTCAGGTCAGGTCAGGTCAGGTCAGGTCAGGTCAGGTCAGGTCAGGTCAGGTCAGGTCAGGTCAGGTCAGGTTAGGTTAGGTTAGGTTAGGTTTTTTTTTTTTTTTTAAATAGGGTGCATAGAGGGGAAAATCCGTCATGGACACCTGGGAAGGAGACCCAGGTAGTGTCGGACTCCTACCGACTAAAAACCCATATGCATGCCCTTTACATAGTAAATCCCCTGTCGTAGACAAGGCTTTTATTTTTACGGTTTAATTCTAACATGGGGTGTCTTATTGACATAACAATAACTACAACTTAACCTAAACTTAAGATTAACATAGTGAGCATTGGAATGCAATTGTAAATTTCTTTTTTTTTTTTTTTTATTATTTTACTTTCCTTTTTTCTTTTTTTTTTTTTTATTCCTTTTTTTTGTGGTTTTTACAACTATAAATTAATCTATGATATAAACTTATATTCTTAAAATATAATTAAATCATAGTTTCTATGCTATTTATTTCTCTTATTTACTTTTATAATTATCATCTTGCTAAATTCTAGGAATTTATCTCTATAATTTCCATTTATAATTTCCGCGAAGTTTTCTTTTACAATTTGCAAGCCAATCTCCTGCTCCAGATTATATCTTGCCTTAGCAAACATTGGGCATTCCGTTATAATGTGAGGCACTGTCTCCTGCACGTCCGGGTCACAGGCACACGCTGGACTCCCCTTGCACTTGAAGCGGTTCAAGTACTCGGAGAAGCCACCGTGTCCCGTGAAAAGCTGGGTAGTAATTTGGCTGTGCTCTACATTTTTTGAAAATTTATATGCCGCAGTCGCGTCCGGGAAGAACAGTTTGGTTATGGCGCCAGTATCGCCCTCCCTGTATCTCCTGTTCCATTCGTCAATCGTATCCAGCCGGTTCCTGCGCTTAACGAATGAAACAGGGTACAGGTCGTACTGCGGTCGCGTTTTAGATCTTAGGGCGGCCTCCTTTGCCAGCTGATCTGCTCTCTCATTCCCCTGAAGCCCCGCGTGTGCTTTGATCCAGAACAAGGATACACTTTTATTCTGGAGTTTGCATAGTCTTATGGTATGCCTTGTTTCGACTGCGAGGGGATGAGGAGAGTCGCAGTTTATCACAGTCTGGAGAGCCGCCATGGAGTCGCTGAAGATGGCGAAAGAAGTTTCACTCCGTTTGTTTATTTCCCTGACCGCTTGACAAAGGGCTAAAAGTTCCGCCTGGTAGACGGTACAGTACGACGACAAGGTAAGTTTTAGGGCCCGAACCTCGGCGTCCCCTTTCCAGACGGAGAGCGCTGCGCCCACTTTCCCCTCAATCTTACTGCCATCCGTGTATATTCGGACATCAAAGTTTTTATTGTCATCGTACTGCTGCTCGTCCACCAGACTACCAAACTCAAGCGCAGCCTGTTCGGCGGGATGCGGAAAATCTGTTGCCGGGGCCATTCGCTCTACCTCTCGATCGCTAAGATCTGGCTGGTGCACCCCTTTCTTAGCTTCGTATAATGAGGCTGCCTCGCGTATTCTTAAGTCCAGAGGCAGTATTCCAGCCAGAATCAGTGCCGAGTTAAGGGAGACTGTCCGGTATGCTCTACTCATTTTTTGTGCGAAGCCTCTCTGCACCACGCTCAGCTGTTTGCGGGTTCCTAACTTTTCTGCAGTTGGTGCCCATGCACTTGCAGCGTATAATATTATGGGTTCTACTGCTGCTGTGTAGATGATTTTGATCACTTCAGGGTTCAAGCCCCAGCTGACCCGTGCCGCTCGCGCCAACTGTTTATAGATCGCGATGGCTCTCTTACAGGCTAGGCTGACGTGCTTATTGAAAGTGAGTTTGTCGTCAATGGTTAGACCTAGTATTTTCATTTCTTTTGACATGCCGATGTCGATCCCATCCATTCTTAGACGCGGGGTGTCATACTTGAGTTTCCTAGTGATAACCATAGCACAGGTCTTGTGTGGTGCAAATTTCAAGCGGTTTCTGACACCCCACGCCCGAACGTGTTCAAGAGCGGGATTGGCCAGTCTTTCAATTTCGAGAGCTGTTTTGCCATCGAAAACCATCACGACGTCATCAGCAAAGGCTTGGCAATACGTTCCCGAAGCCTGAAGCTCCCGAAGAAGCGGGTCCAGCAATAAGTTCCAGAGGAGTGGTCCACCTATAGAGCCCTGGACGCAACCCTTGTTTGTGCTCTTTGTGTACTCCTCGCCGGCGTACCTTACACTCACAGATCTGTCAGTAAGATAGCTGCCCAGTACACGTCTCAGATTTACCGGACAGTCTGCCTCCGCCAGTCGTACCTTTATCGCCGGCCACCAGGCGCTGTCGAAGGCCCCCTCTATATCCAGCGACACTAAGGTGAGAATTTTCTTCTGATCCAGCTTTGTGCGGATGTACTGCATAAGGGTATAGAGGGAGTCCTCGGTGCACCTCTGTGGCATGAATCCGTATTGGTAAGGGCTAATTTTCGGCAGGGCGTAATATCTGAGGCGGGCAACCAGCATCTTTTCATATATTTTTCCCAGTACCGGCAAAAGGCCAATCGGCCGGTACGACTTGGGTACTGTGTACGTATCTTTGCCGGGTTTCCTGAGAACAACCACCGTTGCCCCTTTCCAGATTCTAGGGAAGTATTGCTGAGCTAGACACATGTTTAGCAGTGCCAAGAAATATTCGGGGTCGCAATCGATTGCCCGAGCACAAATGTCAGCCGTAAAACCGTCGGCCCCAGGGGCTTTCTTCGGATTGAACGAATCCGCAGCGTGTCGAAGCTCTCTTAGAGTAAACGGTGGGTCATGTTGCTCAGCATGACTATACTCGTTTACTTTTTCGGCTTGTAGCCTCATTTGGCGGTGGTCTGTGTTATCGTCCTCCTCTTTATCCTCTGGGTAGAAGGTATCCGCCAACAATCGCACAGATTCTCTGGCATCCAGTGTCCTTCCTTCCTTTTCTAGCGGAACATCTTCTTCCCTTTTTGCTGTCCTACCTATTAATCTATAGATTCCCTCCCAGACTCCCTCCTTGTTCTGTTTGCTACAAAACTTTTTCCAGCTTTCTGTTTGCGCTTTTTTAGCAGCTAGCTCATACTTTTCTTTTTGTTGCAGGTATAAGTTCACAACTAGCGCTCTCCGGACTGGTGCTGCATTCCTTATTCTACGTCTCCTGACAGCGACCTCCTTCTTCATCTCTGCGAGTTCCTTGGACCACCACGGTATGGTAAGTATTTCATTTTGTTTTTTGTTAGGTATAGTTTGTGTGCATGAATCTGCTATGGCTTTGGAATAGGTTAGGTTAGGTTAGGTTAGGTTAGGTTAGGTTAGGTTAGGTTAGGTTAGGTTAGGTTAGGTTAGGTTAGGTTAGGTTAGGTTAGGTTAGGTTAGGTTAGGTTAGGTTAGGTTAGGTTAGGTTAGGTTAGGTTAGGTTAGGTTAGGTTAGGTTAGGTTAGGTTAGGTTAGGTTAGGTTAGGTTAGGTTAGGTTAGGTTAGGTTAGGTTAGGTTAGGTTAGGTTAGGTTAGGTTAGGTTAGGTTAGGTTAGGTTAGGTTAGGTTAGGTTAGGTTAGGTTAGGTTAGGTTAGGTTAGGTTAGGTTAGGTTAGGTTAGGTTAGGTTAGGTTAGGTTAGGTTAGGTTAGGTTAGGTTAGGTTAGGTTAGGTTAGGTTAGGTTAGGTTAGGTTAGGTTAGGTTAGGTTAGGTTAGGTTAGGTTAGGTTAGGTTAGGTTAGGTTAGGTTAGGTTAGGTTAGGTTAGGTTAGGTTTTTTTTTTTTTTTTTGTATGTTTTACTATAATTTGCCCTCCGACAAAAATACTCGGAGACCTTGTATAGCTAACATTTTGTAAAACAATTTGCTCTCTTTGTGCATACAATTGCATATATGTGAATATGCATTGTGACCTAGGTTTCTGAAAACAATCACACGAATGAATAGACAATTTAATATACGGTTTTATTATATTTTTATACTTTTTTTTTTTTTGTTTTTATATATATATTTTTTTTCCATCTTTTTTTTTTTTTTTTTTCTTTCTGTTCTTCATTATTACATATACAAGACTGGTATATACTACTATATACAGCTTATATACTATGTCTTAATCTATTTTCATCTGTTTATTCATCTATATTCTTACTAATACTATTTTACATACATACCATGTATCCTAGTATCCTAATGTCTACTATTGTTTCTTTTTCTTACATCTAATATAATATCTTTAGCATATTCAAGAAAAGTGTCTCTATGTTGATTGTTTTTTAGAACTATTGGCAAACTGGATTGGTTCAGAATAAGATTCGTTTCTATTTCTAGATCTAATTTTTTTGAGGCATATTTTGGACAATCTATTAGGAGATGTAAGATTGTTTCCTCTATTTCCGGGTCACAAATGCATGATGAGCTATCCTTAAGTTTGAATCTATGTAGATATTGTGCAAACCCCCCATGTCCAGTTAACATTTGTGTAATAGCAGGATTCAACTGAATTTTCTTTATTAATCTGTATGCCTCTATGGCATTCGGCAGGAATACTTTGGTTGTTGATGCGGTTCCACTATCCTCATATCTTTTATTCCACTTCTGTAAGGTTTCTTGCCTTAATATTTTTTTAATATATGATAGTGGACATCGGTCGTAGTCCGGCGCTGACTTTTTGTGTAGCGCGGCTTCTTTTGCAAGTGCGTCAGCCCGCTCATTACCTTGCACACCAACATGAGCTCTAACCCAAAAGAGTCTCATCTTTTTTCCCTGATGGTCTATTTCCTTAAAGTTTTTCCGTATCTGGTGCACCAATGGATGGAATGTGTCGGGATTTCGGAGGAGCTCGAGTGATGATTTGGAGTCGCTGAATATGTTGACTTCCTTGTCTGTTCCCTTTGCCACCATTTCTGTAGCTCGCAATAGAGCAAACATCTCAGCTTGGAAAACCGTACAGAACGGCTCTAGTTTAAACTTCCTGCTCCTCGTCTCCTCTCCATTCCGCCAGTAAGACAGAGCGGCGCCTACTTTTTCCTCAATTTTGCTCCCATCTGTGAAAATTTGGGAGCCTGAAACCTGGTGTTTCCTAAGAGTTTCTGGCTGCATGTCCTCCAAGCATACAAACTCAATTTCAGTCTGTTTTGAAGGGTGTGGAGCCTCTAGGTAACTCACTTTCTCTTCCAGACTCCTATCTCCTAGAGCTGCTTGCGGTTTTCCGCGTTTAGCCTCATAGAGTTCGGCAGCTTCGCGTACTCGCATGTCTAGGGGTAGAAGACCCGATAGTACCAATGCGGCGTTAAGTGAGACTGTTCTGTAGGACTTTGATATCTTCTGTGCAAAGCCTCTCTGCACGGCATTCATCATGTTTTGGACTGATATTTTTAACGCTGCGGGTGCCCAGGCGCTGGCTGCGTACAAGATAACCGGCTCTATCACCGCAACATATATCGTCCTGATAATCTCCGGGCTCAGTCCCCAGCTGATTTTGGCTGCTCTAGCCAGCTGCTTATAGATATTAGTGGCTTTTCTGCACACATAGGCTACGTGGTTGTTGAAAGTTAGCTTATTGTCTATAATTAGCCCGAGTATTTTTATTTCATCCACCATTTCAATTTCCACTCCTCCCATGTGCACGACCGGGTCAACGTATTTATGCTTTTTTGTTATAACCATTGCATTGGTTTTGTGTGGTGCAAAACTTAGCTTATTTTTGATACCCCATTCGTACACACAAGAGAGAGTTTCCTCAGCTTCTTGCTGTATCCTCTGTACTGATTGCCCGGAGAATACCAGAACAACATCATCCGCGAAAGCCTGGCAGTACACCTTCCGTCTGTCTAGGTCTTCGAGCAGAGGGTCCAGAAGAATGTTCCAGAATGTTGGACCACCGATTGACCCCTGCACGCATCCTTTAGTCGTCGGCTTTTGATACTCGTGCCCACAGTAGCGTACCCTTACCCTCCGATTATCTAGGTAACTATCTACGAGCCCCCTCAGATTAGGTGGACATCCTTTTTCGACCAAACCGCGCTTTACGGCCGGCCACCATGCGCTGTCGAAGGCCCCCTCTATGTCTAGTGAGACTAACAGATTTATTTCCTTTTTGTTCATGTTGTCTTTCAGATGTTGTATAAGATCATAGAGGGAATCCTCCGTACAGCGCTGTGGGACAAATCCGTACTGTTTAGGATTACAGTTAGGTAATATGTGCCACCTAATTCTCCTAACCATCATTTTTTCCAGAATTTTTCCTAACACTGATAACAACCCTATTGGACGGTACGACTTTGGTTGTGTATAGTCGTCTTTTCCTGGTTTTCTTAGCACTACCACTATAGCTTCCTTCCAAGGTGCTGGAAAACAGGACAACTCAAGGCACTTATTAACAAGATCCAGGAAAAGCTCCTCACTTTCCGCTATTGCTGCCATACATATGTCGGCGGTGAAGCCGTCGAGCCCCGGAGCCTTTTTGGGGTTGAAACTATTGGCCGCTCTTCGTAATTCTGCCTTTGTGAATGGAGGGTCCCGTGCTACGTAATGCCTTTCATCACTCGAATGTCCCGCTATTGCCCTTGTTCTCCGATGCTCCTCGTTGTCCGTGCTGTCATCATCTTCTGGAAAGAAGGTAGTGGCCAGCAGTTTTACTGACTCTTCCGGGCTCATAACAACACTATCCTTTACAAGTGGTATATCATCATGTCGTCTCGCTGTTTTACCTATCACTCTGTATATGCTGTCCCATAGACTTTCCCTGTCCTGTTTTGTGCAGAATTCTTTCCAACTCTTTGTTTGGCTTTCCATTGCTGTTTTCTCATATTTGTTTTTTATTTCTAGGTACTCGTCTATGACATATCTGCGTCTCCGCGGTGCTGCGCTTGAGATTCTTCGCTTCTTCGTATTCATCTCTTTCTTCATTGCTTCCAGTTCATCAGTCCACCAAGGTAACCTTTTATTTATTTTAATTTTAATTTTAGGAATAGTTTTTTCACATGCCTCTTCTATGCTATCTACATATTTTTTTATTACTGATTCTAATGAAGCTTTTTTGTTAATTTTTTCTATTTCTGGTTTTGTGATATTGTTTTTATCTAATGCGTCTATTACTTCTTTTCGAAATTTTGTCCAATTTGCTTTTCTTGTGTTATATTTTCTTGTCGATGTTCCTTTTTTATTGTCATCTGGTTTCTCCAGTTTTATTGTAAATGTTATTGCGTTGTGATCTGAGCTAGTTATTCCTTTGTCTACCTTCCATTGGTGTATCCAGCGAATGAGATTAGTACTGCAGGTTGTGATGTCGACATGGCTTCTATATACTTTCCCTCCGCGGATTGTGTCAAAGGTTGGTTCGATGCCCTCGTTTACAATGTGCATGTTCATGTCTTCTAGAGCTCCAGACAGTGATTCCCCTCTCACGTCCTCCGATACGCTACCCCACCATGTACTCCACGCATTCGCATCACCGCCCATCAACACCATGTTTGTGTCAAGCTCGCTCTTAATGCTTTTAATTTGGTTTAAATAAGGCTCAATAGGCAGAGAATCTTCAAAATATATTGATATGACTCCCATTTTCCATGCATTCGTTCTGAGTACTACCACCGCTACATTTTCTGTTGTTAGAGTCGGGCATTCTAGCACTTCTATTTCATCATTGAAGATTATTATGGCTGCTTTGACTGGTTTGTCGCTTTTTTTAATCCTTTGAATGACTCTAGTTCCAGCATACCTTTTTAGATCACCAAGCGAACCAACATACGGTTCTTGGACCAAAGCAAAGCTTATTTTATTTTTGTGTGACTCAATGATAAGCTCCTGTGTGGCCAGTCTTTTTCTCTGTAGGTTCGCTTGTATAACTCGGTATGGATGTAGAGTTTTCGGTGTTGGAGATGCGTTGGTTAAGCTAGGTCCGCCCGGGTCGCCTTTAGCAGTAGGCTACTGAGGAGCGTGCTATAGAGTCCCATTTCTTCTTCATCGGGCACTCGTTGTCGAAAGCGTTATGGTCCCGGTGGTCGAGCTTAGCATGGAGACAATTGCGGCAGGAAGGTGCAGTGCCAGCCAGCCAGTCAGCGCAGTCCGCCCTGAGGTGCGGGCCTCCGCAGTGACTGCAAAGGTCAATGGTTTCTTTGCAGTATTTGCGGCCATGACCATACTCTAAGCACCGTGAGCATTGAACTAGTGGAGACTGATCGGCAACCTTCACACGTTGCAGGTCTATGTGGACGCGCTCTGCAACCGTCATTCTCTGCCACAGCTGTGGGGATACTTGAAGTATCACATGGTTGAGATGAATATTCCTTGCTTTCCTGCGGTATCTGATTTTCATCTGTTGGTTTTCTTCTGGTAAGTCCTTGAACAGCTGAGTATTTTGGCATTTTAGACCTTGTAGTATGTCTTCGTCTGAGTTGAACGCCATAACGTCCTTCAGGATGACGAGCGGGTCTTTATTTTTTACTTCTTCGACTTGAAGGCCTCCTGACTCCCTAATTCCTTTTGTGATTCTGTGTATGTCGTCTTTAGTTCTGCAGCCAATTATTACTCTTTGGTCCCGAGCCTTTCGCATCCGTTCTACCTGTATGCCTTTAGTTTTAGCGTCTAAGGCAGACCTGATTTTTGAGATGACTTCGCCGCTTGTGTCTTTTTCATCATTTGACGAGACAACCACCGAGTGTATCGCCGAGGGTGAAGCCACCCATGCTGTCTGGTTCAGCGGGTTTCTAGTAGTAGGATTTTCGGATGTGACACTTGCATATGTTTTTTCCACTTTTTCTGTTTGTCTTTCTATAGTCTCTTTCAGTTGCTCTATCTTTTTACCGTTTTCCTTGAGAAGTTGATTGTTTTCCGCAATTTTTGCCATTATTAGTTTTTCGTTGCTTTCACTCTCCTTTCCTCTCGCATGTTCCATAATAGTAGTTTTATCTTCCTCTATTGTTTTTCCTTTTGCATCAGTCTTCTTTCTCTCCTTTATTAATTCAGCCTCTGAATCCTTTGTAATCTGGTAGAGCCGATCTACCGCTTGTGTTATGGCTAACTTTATTTCAGTTTTTGTGTTCCTTGAGGCTGTAAGGTTATTTTTAACCTTAATTAGGCACCCTTTTGCCTCATCTATCCGTCTTAAGTGGTCATTTCTCTTCGGTGAGATTCCAGCCGTCTCTACCTGTGTCTCCGAGGCCGTGACTCTACTCTCTTGGGGGAGCGTTATTTTTTGTGGTTGATTTTTAGATACCGGCTGAG
>CAUOQF010000143.1:0-5000 GCA_963457715.1 Argyresthia albistria | reverse complement strand
TAGGTTAGGTTAGGTTAGGTTAGGTTAGGTTAGGTTAGGTTAGGTTAGGTTAGGTTAGGTTAGGTTAGGTTAGGTTAGGTTAGGTTAGGTTAGGTTAGGTTAGGTTAGGTTAGGTTAGGTTAGGTTAGGTTAGGTTAGGTTAGGTTAGGTTAGGTTAGGTTAGGTTAGGTTAGGTTAGGTTAGGTTAGGTTAGGTTAGGTTAGGTTAGGTTAGGTTAGGTTAGGTTAGGTTAGGTTAGGTTAGGTTAGGTTAGGTTAGGTTAGGTTAGGTTAGGTTAGGTTAGGTTAGGTTAGGTTAGGTTAGGTTAGGTTAGGTTAGGTTAGGTTAGGTTAGGTTAGGTTAGGTTAGGTTAGGTTAGGTTAGGTTAGGTTAGGTTAGGTTAGGTTAGGTTAGGTTAGGTTAGGTTAGGTTAGGTTAGGTTAGGTTAGGTTAGGTTAGGTTAGGTTAGGTTAGGTTAGGTTAGGTTAGGTTAGGTTAGGTTAGGTTAGGTTAGGTTAGGTTAGGTTAGGTTAGGTTAGGTTAGGTTAGGTTAGGTTAGGTTAGGTTAGGTTAGGTTAGGTTAGGTTAGGTTAGGTTAGGTTAGGTTAGGTTAGGTTAGGTTAGGTTAGGTTAGGTTAGGTTAGGTTAGGTTAGGTTAGGTTAGGTTAGGTTAGGTTAGGTTAGGTTAGGTTAGGTTAGGTTAGGTTAGGTTAGGTTAGGTTAGGTTAGGTTAGGTTAGGTTAGGTTAGGTTAGGTTAGGTTAGGTTAGGTTAGGTTAGGTTAGGTTAGGTTAGGTTAGGTTAGGTTAGGTTAGGTTAGGTTAGGTTAGGTTAGGTTAGGTTAGGTTAGGTTAGGTTAGGTTAGGTTAGGTTAGGTTAGGTTAGGTTAGGTTAGGTTAGGTTAGGTTAGGTTAGGTTAGGTTAGGTTAGGTTAGGTTAGGTTAGGTTAGGTTAGGTTAGGTTAGGTTAGGTTAGGTTAGGTTAGGTTAGGTTAGGTTAGGTTAGGTTAGGTTAGGTTAGGTTAGGTTAGGTTAGGTTAGGTTAGGTTAGGTTAGGTTAGGTTAGGTTAGGTTAGGTTAGGTTAGGTTAGGTTAGGTTAGGTTAGGTTAGGTTAGGTTAGGTTAGGTTAGGTTAGGTTAGGTTAGGTTAGGTTAGGTTAGGTTAGGTTAGGTTAGGTTAGGTTAGGTTAGGTTAGGTTAGGTTAGGTTAGGTTAGGTTAGGTTAGGTTAGGTTAGGTTAGGTTAGGTTAGGTTAGGTTAGGTTAGGTTAGGTTAGGTTAGGTTAGGTTAGGTTAGGTTAGGTTAGGTTAGGTTAGGTTAGGTTAGGTTAGGTTAGGTTAGGTTAGGTTAGGTTAGGTTAGGTTAGGTTAGGTTAGGTTAGGTTAGGTTAGGTTAGGTTAGGTTAGGTTAGGTTAGGTTAGGTTAGGTTAGGTTAGGTTAGGTTAGGTTAGGTTAGGTTAGGTTAGGTTAGGTTAGGTTAGGTTAGGTTAGGTTAGGTTAGGTTAGGTTAGGTTAGGTTAGGTTAGGTTAGGTTAGGTTAGGTTAGGTTAGGTTAGGTTAGGTTAGGTTAGGTTAGGTTAGGTTAGGTTAGGTTAGGTTAGGTTAGGTTAGGTTAGGTTAGGTTAGGTTAGGTTAGGTTAGGTTAGGTTAGGTTAGGTTAGGTTAGGTTAGGTTAGGTTAGGTTAGGTTAGGTTAGGTTAGGTTGGTTAGGTTAGGTTAGGTTAGGTTAGGTTAGGTTAGGTTAGGTTAGGTTAGGTTAGGTTAGGTTAGGTTAGGTTAGGTTAGGTTAGGTTAGGTTAGGTTAGGTTAGGTTAGGTTAGGTTAGGTTAGGTTAGGTTAGGTTAGGTTAGGTTAGGTTAGGTTAGGTTAGGTTAGGTTAGGTTAGGTTAGGTTAGGTTAGGTTAGGTTAGGTTAGGTTAGGTTAGGTTAGGTTAGGTTAGGTTAGGTTAGGTTAGGTTAGGTTAGGTTAGGTTAGGTTAGGTTAGGTTAGGTTAGGTTAGGTTAGGTTAGGTTAGGTTAGGTTAGGTTAGGTTAGGTTAGGTTAGGTTAGGTTAGGTTAGGTTAGGTTAGGTTAGGTTAGGTTAGGTTAGGTTAGGTTAGGTTAGGTTAGGTTAGGTTAGGTTAGGTTAGGTTAGGTTAGGTTAGGTTAGGTTAGGTTAGGTTAGGTTAGGTTAGGTTAGGTTAGGTTAGGTTAGGTTAGGTTAGGTTAGGTTAGGTTAGGTTAGGTTAGGTTAGGTTAGGTTAGGTTAGGTTAGGTTAGGTTAGGTTAGGTTAGGTTAGGTTAGGTTAGGTTAGGTTAGGTTAGGTTAGGTTAGGTTAGGTTAGGTTAGGTTAGGTTAGGTTAGGTTAGGTTAGGTTAGGTTAGGTTAGGTTAGGTTAGGTTAGGTTAGGTTAGGTTAGGTTAGGTTAGGTTAGGTTAGGTTAGGTTAGGTTAGGTTAGGTTAGGTTAGGTTAGGTTAGGTTAGGTTAGGTTAGGTTAGGTTAGGTTAGGTTAGGTTAGGTTAGGTTAGGTTAGGTTAGGTTAGGTTAGGTTAGGTTAGGTTAGGTTAGGTTAGGTTAGGTTAGGTTAGGTTAGGTTAGGTTAGGTTAGGTTAGGTTAGGTTAGGTTAGGTTAGGTTAGGTTAGGTTAGGTTAGGTTAGGTTAGGTTAGGTTAGGTTAGGTTAGGTTAGGTTAGGTTAGGTTAGGTTAGGTTAGGTTAGGTTAGGTTAGGTTAGGTTAGGTTAGGTTAGGTTAGGTTAGGTTAGGTTAGGTTAGGTTAGGTTAGGTTAGGTTAGGTTAGGTTAGGTTAGGTTAGGTTAGGTTAGGTTAGGTTAGGTTAGGTTAGGTTAGGTTAGGTTAGGTTAGGTTAGGTTAGGTTAGGTTAGGTTAGGTTAGGTTAGGTTAGGTTAGGTTAGGTTAGGTTAGGTTAGGTTAGGTTAGGTTAGGTTAGGTTAGGTTAGGTTAGGTTAGGTTAGGTTAGGTTAGGTTAGGTTAGGTTAGGTTAGGTTAGGTTAGGTTAGGTTAGGTTAGGTTAGGTTAGGTTAGGTTAGGTTAGGTTAGGTTAGGTTAGGTTAGGTTAGGTTAGGTTAGGTTAGGTTAGGTTAGGTTAGGTTAGGTTAGGTTAGGTTAGGTTAGGTTAGGTTAGGTTAGGTTAGGTTAGGTTAGGTTAGGTTAGGTTAGGTTAGGTTAGGTTAGGTTAGGTTAGGTTAGGTTAGGTTAGGTTAGGTTAGGTTAGGTTAGGTTAGGTTAGGTTAGGTTAGGTTAGGTTAGGTTAGGTTAGGTTAGGTTAGGTTAGGTTAGGTTAGGTTAGGTTAGGTTAGGTTAGGTTAGGTTAGGTTAGGTTAGGTTAGGTTAGGTTAGGTTAGGTTAGGTTAGGTTAGGTTAGGTTAGGTTAGGTTAGGTTAGGTTAGGTTAGGTTAGGTTAGGTTAGGTTAGGTTAGGTTAGGTTAGGTTAGGTTAGGTTAGGTTAGGTTAGGTTAGGTTAGGTTAGGTTAGGTTAGGTTAGGTTAGGTTAGGTTAGGTTAGGTTAGGTTAGGTTAGGTTAGGTTAGGTTAGGTTAGGTTAGGTTAGGTTAGGTTAGGTTAGGTTAGGTTAGGTTAGGTTAGGTTAGGTTAGGTTAGGTTAGGTTAGGTTAGGTTAGGTTAGGTTAGGTTAGGTTAGGTTAGGTTAGGTTAGGTTAGGTTAGGTTAGGTTAGGTTAGGTTAGGTTAGGTTAGGTTAGGTTAGGTTAGGTTAGGTTAGGTTAGGTTAGGTTAGGTTAGGTTAGGTTAGGTTAGGTTAGGTTAGGTTAGGTTAGGTTAGGTTAGGTTAGGTTAGGTTAGGTTAGGTTAGGTTAGGTTAGGTTAGGTTAGGTTAGGTTAGGTTAGGTTAGGTTAGGTTAGGTTAGGTTAGGTTAGGTTAGGTTAGGTTAGGTTAGGTTAGGTTAGGTTAGGTTAGGTTAGGTTAGGTTAGGTTAGGTTAGGTTAGGTTAGGTTAGGTTAGGTTAGGTTAGGTTAGGTTAGGTTAGGTTAGGTTAGGTTAGGTTAGGTTAGGTTAGGTTAGGTTAGGTTAGGTTAGGTTAGGTTAGGTTAGGTTAGGTTAGGTTAGGTTAGGTTAGGTTAGGTTAGGTTAGGTTAGGTTAGGTTAGGTTAGGTTAGGTTAGGTTAGGTTAGGTTAGGTTAGGTTAGGTTAGGTTAGGTTAGGTTAGGTTAGGTTAGGTTAGGTTAGGTTAGGTTAGGTTAGGTTAGGTTAGGTTAGGTTAGGTTAGGTTAGGTTAGGTTAGGTTAGGTTAGGTTAGGTTAGGTTAGGTTAGGTTAGGTTAGGTTAGGTTAGGTTAGGTTAGGTTAGGTTAGGTTAGGTTAGGTTAGGTTAGGTTAGGTTAGGTTAGGTTAGGTTAGGTTAGGTTAGGTTAGGTTAGGTTAGGTTAGGTTAGGTTAGGTTAGGTTAGGTTAGGTTAGGTTAGGTTAGGTTAGGTTAGGTTAGGTTAGGTTAGGTTAGGTTAGGTTAGGTTAGGTTGGTTAGGTTAGGTTAGGTTAGGTTAGGTTAGGTTAGGTTAGGTTAGGTTAGGTTAGGTTAGGTTAGGTTAGGTTAGGTTAGGTTAGGTTAGGTTAGGTTAGGTTAGGTTAGGTTAGGTTAGGTTAGGTTAGGTTAGGTTAGGTTAGGTTAGGTTAGGTTAGGTTAGGTTAGGTTAGGTTAGGTTAGGTTAGGTTAGGTTAGGTTAGGTTAGGTTAGGTTAGGTTAGGTTAGGTTAGGTTAGGTTAGGTTAGGTTAGGTTAGGTTAGGTTAGGTTAGGTTAGGTTAGGTTAGGTTAGGTTAGGTTAGGTTAGGTTAGGTTAGGTTAGGTTAGGTTAGGTTAGGTTAGGTTAGGTTAGGTTAGGTTAGGTTAGGTTAGGTTAGGTTAGGTTAGGTTAGGTTAGGTTAGGTTAGGTTAGGTTAGGTTAGGTTAGGTTAGGTTAGGTTAGGTTAGGTTAGGTTAGGTTAGGTTAGGTTAGGTTAGGTTAGGTTAGGTTAGGTTAGGTTAGGTTAGGTTAGGTTAGGTTAGGTTAGGTTAGGTTAGGTTAGGTTA
>CAUOQF010000142.1:0-26805 GCA_963457715.1 Argyresthia albistria | reverse complement strand
CAATACTTTTCAGGCATAAACAATTGTTCGACGGTTCCCTGGGGCGGTACAATGGTGGCTCTGTGACGCTGAGTGTGCGCGAGGGAGCCCAGCCGATATTCTTCCGTGCGCGGCCGCTGCCCTTCGCCATGCGCGCGAGGGTAGACGCCGAGCTCGACGGCATGCTGCGCGCCGGCGTCATCGAACCCGTTACCCACTCTGACTGGGCCACTCCGCTAGTTATAGCAAATAAGGCCGACGGAGGGATTCGTCTTTGCGCGGACTATAAGGTAACGCTGAACCGTGTTTTGATGATGGATAGGTATCCGGTTCCGAGAATAGAGGAGTTGTTTAGCGATTTGAGTGGTAACAGGTATTTTACTAAAATCGACTTATCCCAGGCTTACAATCAGCTGGAACTGGACGAGGCTTCTAGGGCGTACACAGTGATTAACACGCACCGAGGACTATTTAAATATAACCGGTTAGTTTATGGCCTATCATCGAGTCCTGGAATATTCCAGAAATTCATGGCAACACTTTTCAGTGGCGTGTCAGACGTGATTACTTTTTTTGATGACATATTGATCAAAAGTAAAGATATTGATAGTCATTTACAAACAATTGAAAGGGTATTTAAGATCCTGGAATCGAGAGGGTTAAAAATAAAGAAAAGTAAATGTAGTTTTTTAGCAAGTGAGGTAAAGTACTTGGGATATGTAATAGATAAAAACGGAGTAAGAGTCGACCCAGATAAGGTAAAAGCAATCGTAGATATGGCATTCCCTAGAAATGTGTCGGAACTGAGGTCATTTTTGGGTATGGTCAATTTTTATGGTAAATTTGTACAAAATCTCAGCACTCAACTAGCACCATTATATGAGTTACTAAAAAAAGGAAAACATTTCAGATGGACTAATGAATGTAGCCTTGCCTTCAATAGGGTTAAGACGTTGTTGTGTGGTGCGGAAGTACTAGTACATTTTGATATAGGAATGGAGTCGGTGGTGACATGCGACGCGGGCCCGCTGGGCGTGGGGGCCGTGCTAGCCATGCGCGCGCCAGACGGCTCGGAACGAGCGGTGGCCTATGCGTCACGCGCGCTCACGCCCGCGGAAAAACATTACAGCCAGATACACAAAGAGGCGCTGGCGATTATTTTTGCGATCGATAAATTTCATCAGTATTTGTATGGCCGGAAGTTTACACTGAGGACAGACCACAAACCCCTGGTCAGTATATTCGGGCCAAATACTGGTATCCCTGTTACCGCCGCGAGTAGGCTACAGAGGTGGGCAATTAAATTATCCGCATATGATTTTGACATTGAATACGTAAGAACGGATCATAATACGGCCGACGCCCTATCGCGGTTAATACAATCACACAGGGAGGTAGGAGAAGACGTTTTACCAGAACAAACGTACCTACATTTCGCCACGGATGCCCTCCTTTTAGATTATTCTCAGATTAAAAAGCAAACATCATCTGACCCCATTCTATCGAGGGTACTAGCTTATGTAGGAGAAGGATGGCCTCAAGATACGGAGATTAGAGAACTAAAACCTTATCTAAACAGAACAAAAGAACTGTATAGTGAATTGGGCTGCATTATGTGGGGTCACCGAGTGATTATTCCTCCAGCGGCTAGGAATCGAGTTCTATCCGAATTGCATGACAGTCATATGGGCATTGTTAAAACTAAGTCACTTGCAAGAAGCTATGTCTGGTGGCCGGGGGTAGACGAACAAATTGAATCAATGTGCAGGGAGTGCAGTGTGTGTGCGGCGGTCGCGAGCGCGCCGCCGGCGCACGCGCCGCAGGCGTGGCCCTGGCCTAATCGACCTTGGTCTAGGTTACATATTGATTTTTTAGGACCTATAGGTGGTCATAAGTACCTGATTGTTGTCGATGCTTGTTCCAAGTGGATAGAGGCGATTAGAATGAGAACGACAAATGCAGGATCGGTAATATCGGAGCTACGGGACATGTTTGCAAGATTCGGTCTGCCCAAACAAATTGTTAGTGACAACGGCCCACCTTATACGAGTAGCGAATTTGAACTATTTTTAAAACGAAATAAAATTGATCATATATTCTCCGCGCCCTATCATCCAGCGTCTAACGGAGCCGCAGAAAACGCAGTAAAATTATGTAAAAGAGTAATAAAAAAGGCCTACATACAAAAACTAGACCCAGAAATTGCTTTAAGTAGGTTCTTGCTTACATACAGAAACACAGAGCACTATACTACCGGGGATAGCCCTGCAAAGATTCTGCAAGGTCGCAACCTGCGCATGCGCTTAGACGAGTTGAAGCCGTCGCGGGAAGCGCGAGTGAGGGAGAGGCAGGAGCAGAGTGAGCAGCGCGCGGGCGGCACGCGGCGGCGGCAGCTTGCGCCGGGTGACGCGGTCTGGTTCCGCGATTACCGTTCACACGATAAATGGCTTCCTGGTAAGATTACGGGAAGGTTAGGTACGACGGATTACGAAGTAGAATCTATTCTCGGAAACGTGATACATAGACACATCGATCAGTTACGGTTCAGGGTATCTGAAACTGAATTCGTCCCGCAAGAGGAATCTCGTTCTTGGTTAGCATGGCCCAACTCAGAAACACCCGCCTCAGAGGGGGTACCGATGACAACGGCGACAGGTTCCACCACGACGTCACCGGTGACGTCGTCGAGGGATGAAAAAGTGGCGGAGGCAGTGGAGGCGCAGTCACCCGCAACGGCTGGAGTATCGGCTGGCTCTCCGAGGTCGGGGCCACAACGGTCACCAGAGTCAATGCCCCCAGTGGTCCAGAGTAGCCCGGTTAGGGACCGTAGGCCGCCGCGCCGATTCGGGATCGATGATCTTTTTTAATGTTAAATTTAAGTAGTATTAATAGTATTTAAAATAGATTTAAGAGTATCAATTAAGGGTGGAGGTGTTATATATTATTGAGGGTAACTAATGAGCATACGCGGGCGGCCCGGCCGCATGCTTCAGTCTATTAATAAACCTACTCCGGAGCACACGCTGTGTATTATTTATCACACTTCAGGTAAGTTCGTTTAATCATCAAGTATATCATTTACTTAAAAAAAAAAAAAAAATTAAAATTAAATTAATATTTAGGGGGGGCCCCATACATTTTTTTTGCGGTTTTTTACACATAATGGTACGGAACCCTTCGTGCGCGAGTCCGACTCGCACTTGGCCGGTTTTATTTTTATTTTGATAAACATAAGAACCAGCGTTCCTTGTATAACTCGTTTTAGGTAAAAAAACAACTATTCGATTATTTATTCTTTTCATATAATATCCAATGGCATTATGATGTCTTCAAACACTAAATTTTTAGCCAAGGGACGGTTTTATAACATACATAGTGTTGTTCTGAGTACCTTTGTCAATTTTTTTTGTGAAAACTTTATTGGCTTGTGTGTTAACTCATTGTTTTTTTTTGTTATGTAATAGATTAAGCTGTTTGTTTTCCTAATAAAGAAAATAAATAAATAAATACATTTTCCTGGATTCAGATAACATTTTAAAGATGGTCATTTTGCTGGACAGTCGTCTTAAGGCGAGGCATGAAAAATTACAAACCAAGGTCAACGAAGATTGCGGAAGTGAGAAGCGAATATGACTCGAGTCGGGAATAGGAACTAGTGGGGTGTGCGTTCGCACCTAATCTGCATCAACGTAAGCAGCGCCAAAACGGAAAAAAAAACATAAAAAATAAGCTATTTCAGGGAATTACATTTAATATTTCCAATCACTAGTAACAACCATTCCCCACATATTACAATTAATAGAAACATCATATTTACTACTACTGCGGTATAATAGGAAAAGATATTGGAAAAAAGGGTTGACTTAGGATTTATTTTCTATCGAGATTGTTTTAGCCAAACAACTTTTCCACCATGAAACCCCTAGATTATATAGTCAAATTACATAATATACCAGAAATTGACGATTTGCTGAGTATTTTCTGAAATATCAGTATAGGTAAACATGAATTGCAGAATTCTATATAACGGTGGCAGCTAATTTGCATTTTAATCGGTATTATGAAAATTGCTCAAGGGTGTAAGGGCCAAACCGTAAACGTTCAGTAGGCCTACGATTATATGCCTGATTATCACTGAAATACTGATGCGAATACAAACAGACGCTAGACGTAAGTTTCCTGCTACACAACGTAAGTACCGACTGAACTGAATTGATAAATCTATCGATCTGTAGCGCGGACTCCTTCAATCATTATTTTGCATACGAGGGAGAACCTCAACCTAATTAATTACAGAAAAATCGTTAGCAACAACCAAACAATCAACTAAACGAGTTTTAATTTCATACCATGCACTTTGATTTGATTCATCAGAGAATAATTAATGCCACTTCAATTAATACAACACGAGTTGTCAGTTGCGAATAACACTTCACCACACGAAATCCACCAAGCAATAGCATCGTCGAAGCCACGTCCACCCCAGCTGGGAACCCGGAGTGCACACGCGAATGTAGCCCATAGTGCGAACACGGAAGAGTCGTGCGAGGACGAGGAAATGGAAGATGCAACCACGACGCGATAGCTAAATGTGCAGCGCTGTACTGACGCCCTTGTAGTGTGACGCGCGCCCGTGAACCCTCAGAGCGCTGCGCTTGCACCGCGACCGTTGCTCACTGCACGCGCATCGTCGGTGCCACGCTTCCACTAGCACGACCGGCTCCGGAACAAAACCTTCAATATATATCAAAGTCAGCAATAAGCGCGCACCATGGCGGACCGACTGCAAGTAGCTGTTACACGTGCCGCGGCCGCCTTGTAAACACGACGTAACGTTATGCAATGCCACAACAAAACGCACAGATCGTGAAATGCAACTCCTGTATGCAACATATCATACCTAGTACCTAGAATAATTACATATGACTAGCTATTTAATTTATATACTCGTAGTCTCGTAGGTATGTGCGGCTGGCTGGCTGTTTATAAATTGTTATCAGGTTGCGTTGCAGTAGGTAGTGCTACACGGAAGATCAATTACTGACCAATGAATGTAATGGCATTTTTATCTACTATACATGTGTTAGCATATAAATGCTTTTGTACTAGATATTATATTGAATTAATTAACCATGTTGTAATTAATTATGCATTTTCTCAGTGATTTCTGTTGTCGAGATTTCATTTGTTTCGATCAAGCACCTAATTCTCAGTTTCGGGAAATGACGTATCAAAAATACCACTGCTCAAGGTATTTTTGATACAGCCTTTATAAATTACAGAGACGTCCTAAAAATGAAACATCAATGAGAAATCATACCTGGTAATCATAGATTGTATTTATGGCCTTCAGCTATTTTATTTCAGCTTGTGTCATTTGTCATGAGGAGGCGCGGTATCGCGCCGGGAAGTGACGTATGATTTTGACGTTGAAATAAATGAGCATAGTCTTAAAATTATAAGGATGTTCTTAAAAATAACATTTTAATGAGAAATTACGGTTTAAAATACTAGGCGTCATACTTATGGGCTTTAACTATTTTAATAATGGTGTTTGATCAGGCAAAATGTTTTGGCGCGAACTTTACGCGCCAAGACGGTTCCTCCTTGGGCTGTTTGAAGCATTGGAGGGACAGTCTGGTGGCAAGTGTGATGGAGAAAGGTTGTTGTGTTGGTGTTGAGAGATCGTCTTCGTGGTGGACTGGACACGAATAAGATAAGTGTATTATATTCTAAATGTATCAATAACTATATTGTATTGTTGTATATTTCGGTGCAAACTGCACAAACTTTTTAGTGAGATGTAGTGTGTACTATCTATGAAATTAGTTCGGTTCAGAATAAGACAAAATGTATGAATATGTTTAAAAGAGATCAAAAGATTAATCTGTGTGAGTTTCTTTGCCCTTCTTCTCTCACAGTGGTCCAACGTAGTGAAGTGGCAAGGGGGGTGAAGTGTTCTAGCTCTGGGAATAAGTATTTTAAAATATCTACAGAAAATAAATACCTTTGATTTGAAATTCCTAACTGAGTTTGTTATTATCAAAAAGTTCCATATCGTACATACAATTGGTCTGTATGGTCTGTATAGCTTGACCATAACTACCTACTTACTTAGATCAGGACTGATTAAATTAGGAGAAGACAACTTCCGATAACTCAACGATCAGAATAAATCATCATTGTAATGGAATAACAATCTCATCATGAATTAGATTATTACCTATAGCTATAGTAAAACATTTATATACCATACAAAACAGAGAATAGTCCTCCATTACCTCGGTTAAATTCTATTTCCTGACAGTTTAATTATATTTTCTGACATCGGAAGTGGGGTCGATCTTTCATTGCCCATTATAATTGTATTGTTTTTTCAGCTGAACCCTGTTGCTCCAGCATAGAGACACTTCGGAACGAGTTTAATTGGAGCGACATTCGCCAAGCAGCCAAAGCCGCTGAATCCTGTTGCTGCAGCATAGAGACACTTCGGAACGAGTTTAATTGGAGCGACATTCGCCAAGCAGCCAAAGCCGGTAAGGCCCTACGGGGATCTCCCGTATCGTGGTTCAAACGTAACTGGGTGGCCTTCAGAAAAGACTTTGTAGATGACCCGATGAGGAAAAGTTTTGTCTAGTTCAAACTTTGCTAGTACTTACTTACTGTGAATACGCTAGAGAAAAAAAATAATAAGATTATTGCGAAATTGTAAGGTATCATTCACGGAACTTCAAAAATCGAGCTGGCATGTTACTGTCACAAACACAGACATGTTAAATAGCGATTTCGGTGCTAAGCTAATACGTCAGATTGGCCGAACCATCTATAAAAGGTTCAAGAAAGTTTTAACACAATAATTTTATACTTATCTTATCAACTGTGTAGCCATCCTTATTTGATGGTTTCCATTTCATAGGTTTTGATTTTTATTAAAAAGTAATAAGGTTACAAATCGCGGGCCATTTTTACAACTATCCACAGTAAAGTAAAAAGTAAATGTAGCCCATTAATGTCCCCACCGAGGGGCACAGGCCTTTACTCGGATCCGAGTAAGATTGAGCCATACTCCACCACGCTGGCTCAGTGCGGGTTGACTGGTTGATCAGTATATATATCACTATCCACAGATGACTAGTTATACTTTATTACATAAAATAACTGCATACAGACACATTTCTCTAATAAGAGATCTCTTCGAGCAAACCTAGGATGGGTTGATCCCGTTTGTCTCCATTCCATTGTTTCGAGAAGCTAAAAGTTTCTTATTTAAAAATTGTCCCGATTGCCTCCATGGCAGCAAAGTACAGTCACGGTCGTTATAATAATACATACATAGCGTCACACCTTTTTCTATACGGGGTGGCTGAGGCACCATTGTGCCCACTTTTTAATGAATATATAAATAGATGCGTTTTACATATATACAAAAATCTACTGAGTTCTCCCATAACCGATTGTTGATAGGACGGGATTCAAATAGACGTAGTGTTTCTTAGGCTCGATTGAGTGAAGTAAACCGTGAATGAAGATGCCATAGATAATATAGTTGATGCAGCTATATACATATAGTGAAGCCAATTGTTAGCTACAATTTAATCAATTTTGTTTGTTCGAATGGTTAGAATCAAGTTTTATTTATGTTAAATTTTAATGCAGTGGCTAATGATGTGATCTTGTCACAGAAGTCTGCTTTGGATAATCGTATGTTCTGTTACGACGCGTCATATTGCAGCTGTGACAGGTTGCAATAATTCTGTAAACTTTTAAAGTGGGTATTTCCTTCGAGGTTGCGAACTTTGAAGTAGAGTTATAAAATAATTGTTACTTTTTTGGTTTTATAATAACATACACAGATGGTGTGAAAGGATGAAAATAGATTTGTCCACGAAATACAAGCTGTGACAATTTACAATTTACAATTGACAGTTTACAATTGACAACCGACTGACGGGCCTGAATGCCTAGACTTGTGCTATGGACTCTTTTTATAGAGTGACGCACTATGACTCGGCTTGGGTGCTAGGGACTCTATAGGAGTGACGCACCAAGTTTTGACTGGAAGGTGCTATGGACTCTTTTTCAAGAGTGACGCACTATGACTCGGCTTGGGTGCTAGGGACTCTATAGGAGTGACGCACCAAGTTTTGACTGGAAGGTGCTATGGACTCTTTTTCAAGAGTGACGCACTATGACTCGGCTTGGGTGCTAGGGACTCTATAGGAGTGACGCACCAAGTTTTGACTGGAAGGTGCTATGGACTCTTTTGGAGAGTGACGCACCATGACTCGGCTTGGGTGTCTTGGACAAATGTATTATTTATGTATATTAGTTTGTCACCCTAGTAATTAAATTACTTAAGCTATTGTTATTTTAGATCAGTTTAGTTTTGTTGTTTCCAACTCTCAGCAACATAAAATAAAATCTGTACCTAGGCCTCCACGACACAGGTCATACCTAGTGTGGAGACCATAAACATAATTTCATAATGTATCTGTTTATTTTGGAAATAAACTTTATTTGATTTGATGTACATGGCTTGGGTGCTAGGGACTCGATGGGAGTGACGCACCATGATTTGGCTTGGGTGCTAGGGACTCGATGGGAGTGACGCACCATGACTTGGCTTGGGTGCTAGGGACTCGATGGGAGTGACGCACCAAGTCTTGGACAAATGTACAGGCAGGTGCTGCGGACTCTTTCTAAAGAGTGAGGCACAGAATACAGTGGTAATTTTTTTATTTTTGTAGTTGCATTGTATGTGCCTCTATTGTGTAGATACTAGTTTCTTGATTCGGTCATTGTCTGATAATGTACCTAATCCCCAATAAGTGGCTGTTTGTATTTTTTTTTCTTTCTCATGTACATCGAGAGCGATTGTACAGTCAGTCTGGCCGTGTTAGCATATAAATGCTTTTGTACTAGATATTATATTGAATTAATTAACCATGTTGTAATTAATTATGCATTTTCTCAGTGATTTCTGTTGTCGAGATTTCATTTGTTTCGATCAAGCACCTAATTCTCAGTTTCGGGAAATGACGTATCAAAAATACCACTGCTCAAGGTATTTTTGATACAGCCTTTATAAATTACAGAGACGTCCTAAAAATGAAACATCAATGAGAAATCATACCTGGTAATCATAGATTGTATTTATGGCCTTCAGCTATTTTATTTCAGCTTGTGTCATTTGTCATGAGGAGGCGCGGTATCGCGCCGGGAAGTGACGTATGATTTTGACGTTGAAATAAATGAGCATAGTCTTAAAATTATAAGGATGTTCTTAAAAATAACATTTTAATGAGAAATTACGGTTTAAAATACTAGGCGTCATACTTATGGGCTTTAACTATTTTAATAATGGTGTTTGATCAGGCAAAATGTTTTGGCGCGAACTTTACGCGCCAAGACGGTTCCTCCTTGGGCTGTTTGAAGCATTGGAGGGACAGTCTGGTGGCAAGTGTGATGGAGAAAGGTTGTTGTGTTGGTGTTGAGAGATCGTCTTCGTGGTGGACTGGACACGAATAAGATAAGTGTATTATATTCTAAATGTATCAATAACTATATTGTATTGTTGTATATTTCGGTGCAAACTGCACAAACTTTTTAGTGAGATGTAGTGTGTACTATCTATGAAATTAGTTCGGTTCAGAATAAGACAAAATGTATGAATATGTTTAAAAGAGATCAAAAGATTAATCTGTGTGAGTTTCTTTGCCCTTCTTCTCTCACAGTGGTCCAACGTAGTGAAGTGGCAAGGGGGGTGAAGTGTTCTAGCTCTGGGAATAAGTATTTTAAAATATCTACAGAAAATAAATACCTTTGATTTGAAATTCCTAACTGAGTTTGTTATTATCAAAAAGTTCCATATCGTACATACAATTGGTCTGTATGGTCTGTATAGCTTGACCATAACTACCTACTTACTTAGATCAGGACTGATTAAATTAGGAGAAGACAACTTCCGATAACTCAACGATCAGAATAAATCATCATTGTAATGGAATAACAATCTCATCATGAATTAGATTATTACCTATAGCTATAGTAAAACATTTATATACCATACAAAACAGAGAATAGTCCTCCATTACCTCGGTTAAATTCTATTTCCTGACAGTTTAATTATATTTTCTGACACATGCATGGTATTGTCTTATTTGAGCATTTATTAGATAGGCTCACTGGCGATACCTATCCAAAGCTTGACATGACAATACACGATTAAATTACACATAGTTATTAGTCCTTCGAGCCGCCGCCGCCGCTATCAACACTACCGAACATCAATAGTTATATTATAACTAGAGACCGGATTATATGCAACATAAAAAGCCCAAAATATGCATTCAAATATGCAAGAAAGCAGTTTAAATATAAAATAAGTATAAGAGGACCGTTTTACGTCCAGTTTGAGGTGGAAATCGAAAAACCGGTCAAGTGCGAGTAGGACTCGCGCACCAAGGGTTCCGATCACACTTGGAGAGCGTAACACGTGTAATTAGGTTTCCACATAAAAAACTAAAGTGTGATGTCATCCATCTAAACCAAATTGAATATTTATTCAGAAAGACAGAGCAGTTTTCAGATTTTTTCCTTTACTTGTGCTATAAGACCAAATTTCATGATTCTAGGTCAACGGGAAGTAACCTCTAGGTTTTGATTCACTTGCGAATATCAAGCAATTTCAGCAAAATTGAGACATATGCGGTATCTTTTGATTGCGTTGACCTATAAGTTTAATTTTTTCACAACTTTAAGAGATCACAGACTTGAGTAATCGATATTAATTTCACGTTTATACCTCCATGCGTTTCTGAGTAAAAGTCTTAACGGACGGTGAGACAGACAGACAGACAATTACAGTTTTCGGATTTTTCCCTTTATTTGCGCTATAGGACCTTCCTTCATTCCAAATTTCATGACCCTAGGCCAACCGGAAGTACACAAACGCGAGTTCATACAAATTCAGCAAAATTATGACATAATATCGCGGTAACTTTTGATTGCGTGGACCTAGAAGTTTAATTTTTTTACAGCTCCAAGGGATCATAAACTTGAGTAATCCATATTAATTTCAACATGATACCTCCACGCGTTCCTGAGAAAAGGGGTCGTGACAGACGGACAACAAAGTGATAATATAAGGGTTCCTTTTTTTTCCTTTTAAGGATCGGAACCCTAAAAATGCTAAAATATGTAAATAACTACCGCTGAAAAGGCAAGTCTTAAAATAGGTAGATATACCCACAGTGGCTATCTCTACCCCAACCGGTCCGTAGTCACACCATTTTACCACAACACAGTGTGACTACGGAGAATTTTATTTATCCGTAGTCTCACCGCCAGCAAACCGACACACCCTTGACCATTAAAAACAAAAGAAGGTTGATTTAGAGATGTACATAACACGCCTTTTCCCAGATGGGGTGGCAGTTCAATAGTTCAATAGTATTTATTCATAAAACAATAGTTCAATTGTGTGTGAAATAGACATTGTTTAAAACTCAAAAAGTCATATAAACAGTTCAACATTAAAATGTAACTAAAATTAAATTAAACTAAAAATAAAATAAAATTATACCCATATGTCAAAATAAATTATTCAATACAAATAAAGATACCTGGCATAACAGTAATAATAAGTGAAATAATGCAATGTACACTAAAATAAATCATTCGCAGGTCACATGTCACAATAAATAAATTCATAAACACAAGCAATGAAATATCATGTCAAAAAAAAATATTAAAAAATTGGTTAATGTTATTTTGAATGATTGCAAAATTCGTCAATACTATATGGACACATTTTCAATAAGAATGTTCTTAGCTTATCTTTAAAACTGCTGTGCGTGACGAGGAGCTTAAGCTCAATCGGAAGTTGCTTAAATAACCTGAGTGACTGATAACCCGCTGAATGTCTTGCTACTTCTAACCTAGGTGCAGATACTACCGGGAAGTCTTTTCTACGAGAATTCTCTCGTGTATGTCTCTGTTCTTGGCTTTCTATTTTGTGAATATTCTTAGCTAGACCATCCATCAGTACAAGTAAGTAAAGCGCCGGAACTGTCAGTATACTTAACCTGATGAAGTGAGACCTGCACGATTCCGTCTGTTGAATACGAGCTATCGTGCGGATTGCCCTTTTTTGTAACACGAATGCTTTTAAAATATTGTACTCGTAGCTATTTCCCCATAATTTAATGCTATAGCGCAACTTGGACTCAACCAGAGCATAATAAACCATTTTCAGGTGTCCTTCAGTTACTACATCCCTTATACTTCTCAGGGCATAGCACGCTGAGCTAATACTACCTTCCAGCGCGGTAAGTTCGGGCTTCCAGTTGAGAGAAGCATCAATGTTAACACCCAAAAACTTAACTACATTGACTGTCGCCACAGTGTCCCCGTTTAGGGTAGCCATTATTGTATTATTATTACGTGCGGTGGTCTTAAATAAGAGTATATTAGTTTTACTGGTGTTGATTTTCAGGTTATTGTTGGTAAACCAGGAATGAAACAGTTTTAGAATTTTATTAACTTTAGATTCGAGTGATGTTATATCCTTGTCTGAAACGACAGCATTAGTGTCATCCGCATACACGACAAGTTGACTATCCGGCATTGCCTTACCAATATACTCAAACAGGTCGTTAGTGAATACAATAAAGAAGATCGGACCCAAAATAGAACCCTGCGGCACTCCTCTAGTCAACTTAACTAATCTTGATCTGTTTATCATTTGACATCCACTATCAGTCGAGCACAGTTCAACAAATTGCTTCCTATTTTGAAGGTAGGATTTCATTAGATCCAGGCATTTCCCTCTTACACCATAATGTTCCAGCTTATCTATTAAAATGTCATGGTCCACAAAATCAAACGCTGAGCTTAAGTCAAGAAAAAGTGCAGCAACTTTCATTTTCTTATCCAGTTTACTTACAACATCATCTACCAATGTATCAATAGCATCAGTTGTACCCAAACCTCTCCGATAACCAAACTGTCTGTCACTTAGTATTTTATAAATTACCAAGTGAGCTAGAAATCTTGCCTTGATAATTTTCTGAAATATCTTTGATAGGACTGGCAATAATGAAATAGGTCTGTAGTGGGACGGATTTTTCTTTGTTCCCTTTTTATGAACAGGTAGTACACGGGCAATCTTAAGTTGATCTGGGAAAATTGCCATATTTAAACAGTTATTAAAGAAAATTGTAAGTGGCTCTGCTAGAATATCAATGTTGTTTTTGATAACTGTGATTGGCATGTCATCGTAACCACATGATGGCTTGCTTTCAAAAAGTTGGACTATCTTTTTGATTTCAACCATACATGTAGGCCTAAAGTCTATCTCGTCAGTGATTCTCGGACAGTTATTTTTTAGCAGACCTACTGCTTGAGAACCATTTATAATTCCTACGGATTTAACCTCAAATTGGTCTGCAAAGACGTCTACTATTTCGATTGGTTTATCAATTATTTTGTCATTTACTTTTAGCAATAACTTTTATGTAACCGAGATCGTTTTCTTATTTCTGTGTTTGTTCACTACTGTCCACAAGGCTTTCGTAGAGTATTTTGCAGAGGCATATCTTTTCCCAGATGGGGTGGCAGAGGCATATCTTTTCCCAGATGGGGTGGCAGAGGCATAACTTTTCCCAGATGGGGTGGCAGAGGCATATCTTTTCCCAGATGGGGTGGCAGAGGCATATCTTTTCCCAGATGGGGTGGCAGAGACATATCTTTTCCCAGATGGGGTGGCAGAGGCATAACTTTTCCCAGATGGGGTGGCAGAGGCATAACTTCACTTATTTTATTTTATTATTTTTATAATAGGCTTGTGGCCCGGGTAATCAAATAATTCTAGTAACAATTCTTAAGTTGAAGCATTATGTACAAAATGGCTTGTCAATCTCAGAATTGTATTTTGGGGATTCGGTAGTAGGAGTAAAAGAATAATTGTGTATTGAAGACGATATATTTTGCGTTCCACTTATGCAATATTCCTAACTATATGCAATATTTAGCTATCCTACGAGTAGCAGCCGGCGCGATTATGCACGATTTCATCGCCGCCGTGTCTCAAAACCGATACGTCGTAAGTCGCGAGCGTAAATACATCGCTGCGCCTTCGCAGAGCTTCAGTATCCCACCGGCGGCCGTGCCGTGTGGGTGTCTTTCTGCCTGCGGCGACTGCTACATAGCTCTTCCCCAGCGAAGCGTACCGGTGGTTTGGATGATCTTCCTGAACGTGTGATATAATGACTCTTCGCTTGTATGACGCTGTTATGATTTTCAGCTTCTTCATCATGTAGCAGGAAAGCCGGTTTAAGTCTGTCGACAGATATTCTTGCTATTCTCTTGTCCAATTGCACGGTCAGACTTTCCCGTCTCGCTGTAAAACTTTGAATGGCCCGTCGTAGGTAGGAGTCAACGGCTTGCGGTATGCGTCATTCCGTATAAATACGTGCGAGCATGAATGTAGCTCGTCGTGTATGAATATTGCTTGATGCTTGTGGCTTCTTTTCGCAGCTTGCATTCTTTGCATTGCTTTCGTTATTGTGTCCTCGAAGTGGGTTGTTATAGTTCCAGGTGGTGTTTCGCCGTGGAACTCCCCGGGTAACCTCATTGCTTTTCCATACAAGGCTTCTGATGGTGATGCTGAATCACCGTTGTCCTTAATTGCCGCGCGTAGGCCGAATAACACCGTTGGTAATTCTTCCGTCCAGTTGGAGTTTTGAAGTCTTGCGGTGAGGGCTGCTTTTAGCGTTCTGTGCCATCTTTCGATCATGCCGTTTGCTTGTGGGTGGTAAGCGGTTGTTCTTGATTTTTCGATTCCCATCCTCTTCATTAAGTTTTTAAATAAGTTGGCTTCGAATTGTTTTCCTTGATCACTGTTCAAGCGGGAGCAGCATCCAAAACGTGTTATCCACCCTTCGTAGATTACTTTTGACACTGTTTCAGCGCTGATGTCTGATACTGGGAAAGCTTCTGGCCATTTCGTTGCTCTGTCGATCATTGTTATGCAGTATCTTTTTCCATTCGATATAGGTAGTGGGCCCACGATGTCTACATGAACATGTGATAGGCGTTCTGCGTTTTAATATTCTTCCAGTGGTGAAATTGTATGTCGTTGAACCTTCACTCTTTGACACGCGATGCAACTTTTTGTCCAATTATTGACATCTGTGTTCATGCCCGGCCAGAAGAATCGACGAGTCATAAGTTTTCGGGTTGCTCTGGTGACTCATCTCGTGAATCGCTAAGTGAGCGATGTGACGTAGTGCCTCCGGTAGGTAGGGTCTAGCGATGCCCGTGGATGTTTCGCATAATATTTTTTTGCTTGAGTTCGGAGCAGTTACATACTTGAAATCTAGTTTTTGATTTTTCATGACGTCTTCTAACGACGGGTCGGTTTTTTGTCTTTGTGATAATTCTTCGTAGTCAATTGGAGATGGGCTATTCGTGACAGTGCGTCTGCAACTGTATTTTCTTCTCCCACTACATGTTCGATTCTTGATGTGAATTGACTGATGTAGTGCAGGTATCTGGTGCGTAATGGGGTTTCTGTCTTGCTATTTTTTCGTGATACTTTAGTGGTTTGTGGTCCGTGAAAACCACAATTTCTTTTCCTTCGAACATTTTACGGAAATGTCTGATAGCCAGATATATAGCTAGTAATTCTCGATCGTATGTGCTATATTTGCGCTGGGCGTCGTTCAATTTCTTTGAGAAAAATCCAAGCGGCTTCCATTGTTCTCCATTGTTTTGTTGTAAAACGGCGCCAACGCAAGTGTTTGAAGCATCGCACATGAGTGAAATCGGTGAAGTTGTAGAGGGGTGCGATAACTTAACAGCGTTCTTGATGCCATTTTTGCATTCTTCAAATACTTCCTTCTCTTCTTTTGTTAATTGTATTTGCGTCTTGTCGTTCTTCTTCGCGGCGTGTAGGTATTTATATAGTTTTTCTTGGGAGTGGGCGGCATGGCGAATGTTATCTCTGTAGAAATTAATAATCCCCAAAAACCGACGAAGTTCTTGTATGTTTTTTGGTTCTGGATATGCCATTATGGCAGAAACGCGTTCTTCGATTGGTTCTATGCCGTCTTTTGAGACCATGTATCCCAAAAATTCCAGTTTTTGTTGTCCAAAAACGCACTTCGACACGTTTATTCGCAGCTTATTTTTCTGAAGCGTTGAAAATAGGGTCTCCTGGTGTCTTCTGAGTTCTTCTTCTGTGTTTGACGTGATCAGTAAATCGTCGACGAATGGGAACACGAAGTTCATGCCTCTCAGTATGTTGTCGATGTGACGCTGGAAGGTTTGTCCTGCATTACGAAGTCCGAAGCACATTCGTGGAAATTCGAATAATCCGAAAGGTGTGATTACAGCAGTCTTCTCTATATCTTCTTCATTCATTCGTATCTGGTTGTAAGCCTTGCGGAGGTCTATCTTCGAAAATATCTTTTTGCCGGCTAGATTGTATGTGAAATCACGAAGTCGAGGGATTGGGTATCTATCCGGTTTCGTGATCTCGTTCAGTTTTCGGTAATCGCCGCACGGTCTATATTCGCCATTCTTCTTCTTTGCCAAGTGAAGTGGGCTTGCCCATGGAGAGTTTGATGGGCGGCATATTCCTTGATCCATCATTATTTGGAATTCGTTCTTTGCTATTTCGTATTTATGTGGCGGTAGAGGACGGGCTCTGCAGTATACAGGGGGTCCAGTAGTGATGATGTGGTGTTCGACTGCGGTGTCGCTCGGTTTGCTGAACATTGATGACGTTATCTCGGTGTATTTATGTAGCAGGTCGTGGTATGGGTCCAGTTTGTTAATAGTGAGTATTCTTGGCGTAGTGGTGTGCGTGATGTCTCCCTCGACTGATAATTCGTCTTCTTGTCGATGAGTTTTCCAGCCCGAAGATCGACTAGAAGGTTGTGATGACGTAAGAAGTCTGCACCTAATATTGGTCTCTGCACGTCTGCTACGATGAAGGTGCACCTGAGTGGTCTTCGTAATCCCAGATTAAGTTTTAGTGTTTTCTCGCCGTACGTCTTGATGCTCGTGCCATTTGCTGCATACAGAATATCTTTTGTTGGCTTCATTTTTCGTTTAGTAGATGGTAATACCGATATGTTTGCTCCGGTATCGACGAGAAATCGTAAATGATTTTTGCTGTCATTCACGAATAGACGGTATGAAGAAATGCTGTTGACCTCAGGTTCCGTCTCTGCTGAGATCTTCTTTAGTTTTCCGCCGGGCGATAGTTGCATGGTTGTCGGCACTTCCATGCTGTACCTCCGAAACGTGCGTGGAAGTAGCATAGACCGGTACGCGTTGATGATGACGATGACTCATGCTCGCCATTGCTACTGTGTTGCCTCGAGCGCGAGAGTGTGCGTGAGCGAGACCGGTATTGATCTTGTCTTCGTGACGGCGGCGGCGGGGTCCGATTCCATGAGCGTGACAGAATATCCGTATCCGTAGGAGGATATAATAAAATATTGTAAATAACATATCAGTAAAGTAGTAATTAATTATAAATTAATGACAGGATATCCATTATGACATACAAATTAAATTATGAACAACGTTTAAGAATTTATAAATGGTGTTCAAGTCAATATCCTGTCATTGTCACTTCCGCATTTCCGTAATAAATATGATCGAATATGACGAACACCAGAGCGATCATGACATTGTATAATGCGCTGGTTAGGAGTCAGTTAGAATGTAATGCAGTAATCTGGGCTCCACAGGAGACCAAATACAGACTCATGCTGGAGCGTATTCAAAATAAATTTACAAGGTTTCTGTATCTCAGGCAATTTGGAGTATATCCTCTCTACCCCTCGATGTATCCCACCCTATTTGTTTTAGGGATGGTGGGGTACAACGAGCTAAGCGTTAGAAGGGACCTCACAATGGTATTATACATCTATAAGATACTTAACGGAAAAACTCATAATCCAGATATATTATCTTGCTTGAACTTGTGTGTGAGGGACGAGCACATGCACCGCAGACGGCAGCCGCGGCTGCTGGCCGTGCCGAGCACGCGCACCAACCTGCTGCAGCACGCACCGCTCACGCGCGCGCTACACACGCTCAACCGCATTCATGAAAAGGTGGATCTATTCTCTTGTACACTGAGTGAATTCATACGAACTGCAGTAGACACTATTTGCTATGATAATAATTAAGTAATTATAATGAGTACAGGCTCTTCTTTTTTTAATAGAAAAGTACGGATATGTTCATCTATCGCATTAGGTAAATCCTGTAAAGTTAGATGTAAAGTGGAGAAATAAAAAAAATAAATAAAAAAAAAAAAAAACCGGCCAAGTGCGAGTCAGACTCGCGCACGAAGGGTTCCGTACCATTATCTATATAATTGAAACAAAAAGTAAACTTTAGAAAAAACCGACTTCTACAAACCCTATTTGATTAGATTGAGTTTAATACAAACTGTAACCCCTTATCCCCCCCCCCCCCAGGGGAATTAATTTTGTCAAATCCCATATCAGTGCTACCCCACGCTACTAAGGAACCCCTGTACAAAGTTTCATGGCTCTAGGTCCATCGGTTTAGGCTATGCGTTGCCTGCCCGTCAGCCACGCATTGTATTTGTACCTAGTATTGAGCAGATCTGGTGGCCATATGTGGTCTTCATCAGCAGTTCCGCATCACAATATTATGCTTACCATGTGCATTTGCACGAGTTATTATGAAAAACACAAAAATCACTATAGGTCTAATCGGTCTAATTTTCCAAATCGGTCCATCCGTTTAGGCGCTATCGAATACGAATTGTAAACCTCCTCCTTTGGGAAGTCGGTTAAAAAAACCGCAAAAAAACACGTTAATTGTATGGGAGCCCCCTTTATATTAAATTTATTTTGTTTTTAGTATTTGTTGTTATAGCGTGAACAGAAATACGTCATCTGTGAAAATATCAACTGTCTAGCTACCACGGTTCATGAGATACGGCCTGGTGACAGACAGACGGACGGACGGATATCTTGAGATTTTTAGGTACTTTCCCTCAGGGCCCATTCGTTTGTTCCACCCTGTATATGTGTGATCTGTAACTGTATTTTTCATGAAATACCCAAAAAGTTTTGTTCAAATTATCATCTTATGTTAGAATAACTTTGTAGCTAGTTGAAAAATAACATTTGAATAGATTCAAAGCTTGCCGCGCTTTTAGGGCCTTTAGTACCTACTAAACGCCGCCGTAAGCAGCACTGTCTACAACCTACTCCTACTGGAAAACGTGAGACTCCCATCTACAATTTCCGTACAATGAGGTTCACTCACATTATGTCAATGTCATGCAGACTGCAAAACATCATTTCAACGCACCAAAGAGTATTTAATTAAAACATCACTGGCAGCCAAACTTGAAGTGGCCAAAAGGAAAAAAATAATTTCTGAGCTCTGAGATTTGTATGAAAACAAAAGTAATTAAAAACTATTAATTTTATAATTATTTTCTAAAAGTTCTACAGACTAAATAGA
This sequence comes from Argyresthia albistria, assembly GCA_963457715.1. NCBI lineage: Eukaryota > Metazoa > Arthropoda > Insecta > Lepidoptera > Argyresthiidae > Argyresthia > Argyresthia albistria. The sequence goes on along the minus strand of CAUOQF010000142.1, from coordinate 7,299 downwards.
GACGTCGTAATTCATCAATTAATATTTAAAGTCTTTGTAGAAGTCCGGGGACGACATTGCCATATCATTTAAATTTAGTTTCATTAAAAGAAGGCTTACCTACCAAAACAAAATAGCCTTGGTATAAACTTTTCAAGCGTGTTGTGAAGACGTATCTTGTACCGAGACCACTTTCAATTTGTAATATCTCTCGTATTTCAGTATTTGTGGTTGGTGCGGCAACAGATATACACATTCTGTGAAAATTTCAGCTTTCTAGCTATTACGGTTCGTGCAGGCGGACCCGGTGACAGACGGACGGACGGACGGACGGACGGACGGACGGACGGACGGACGGACAGCGAAGTCTCAGTAATAGGGTCCCGTTTGGCACCCTTCGGGTACGGAACCCTAAAAATGATTATTTTATAAGATAATTTTGTAATCATAAATAAGTATCCTAAAATTCATCATAAAATGCGAAATGAATTATGGAAATCATATTAGAATTTACAAATCCATATTAAATCAATTTCCGGTATATTCGAAATAGTTGTTTCTATAAATATAATTTATAATAAATAATAAGATCATAATATCAGATAATTGTCATAATAATTAATAATATTTTACACGATTTAAATTACTAGGATTTTACATGTATTTCTGTCTTTCTACAATTATGTTTGTGTGGCGCCAAAGCGGCCACGTGTGGCGGCAAATCTGTTATTGTCAGACAGGGTATAAAAGCAACAGTGAACAACATGGCGGGTGACTTGTGTCTGGGCGTCCGTACCGAACTAATCTCGGCAAAATGTTTCGGCGCGAACTTTACGCGCCAAGACGGTTCCTCCTTGGGCTGTTTGAAGCATTGAAGGGACAGTCTGGTGGCAAGTGTGATTGAGAAAGGTTGTGGTGTTGGTGTTGAGAGATTGTCTTCGTGGTGGACGGGACACAAATAAGATAAGTGTATTATATTCTAAATGTATCAATAACTATATTGTATTGTTGTATATTTCGGTGCAAACTGCACAAACTTTTTACTGAGATGTAGTGTGTACTATCTATGAAATTAGTTCGGTTTAGAATAAGACAAAATGTATGAATATGTTTAAAAGAGATCAAAAGATTAATCTGTGTGAGTTTCTTCGCCCTTCTTCTCTCACAGTGGTCCAACGTAGTGAAGTGGCAAGGGGGGGTGAAGTGTTCTAGCTCTGGGAATAAGTATTTTAAAATATCTACAGAAAATAAATACCTTTGATTTGAAATTCCTAACTGAGTTTGTTATTATCAAAAAGTACCATACATAACATAGAATAGTCCTCCATAACCTCAGTTAAATTCTATTTCCTGACAGTTTAATTATATAATCTAACAAGCGCGATTGTCGCATTTTTAACTCGCTGATTTCGTTAGTAAGATCTTCGATCATGTTGCGCAAATCTTGGTAGTTATCTTGCTTTGAAGTTGAAGAGTGACATTCGCAAATGGAGTTGACTTCTTTGTTCTGTTCCTGCATTTTGTCCGCCATAGCTGCTAAAATATCGATGTCGGTTTCGTTGCTGACTGACAAAACAGCCCTTGTTGACGATGGTAGATGTCCACACCACAACATTTGCAGGGTTGGGTCCGGAATCTTGTCTCTTGCTAAGTCTTTCATGCGACGAAGTAGCTGGCTGGGTTTTTGGTCTCCTAGTTCCATTTCATTTAGAAGTTTTTGTAGTTGCTTTGTTTCCGATTCTTCATATACTGATAATAATCTTCTTTTTACTTCGTCGTATCTCTTGCTGCTCGGGGGAGACATAATGATGTCGCTTATCTGTTCCACGTCCGTTTTTTCTAAGTTTCTCACGACGAGGGTTTTCTTCAAGAAAAATTCTGGGTTAGTGTAGTGACATTACCACTCTAGGGTTGAGTTCCCATAGTGGCATTTTCTGGGTTAGTGTGGTGTCATTACCACTCTAGGGTTGAGTTCCCGTAGCGGCATTCAATCAGCGAAATCAGGTTAAGTTCCAGTATCAGCGCCCTTGACTCGTCTTCAATGAAGTTAGTTTGGTGGGGAGGGGAGGAGTGTGAAATAGTTGGGAAATTAAGTTTACATATTTAATATAATATAATAAGATGGTATGAAAGACAGGTGTGTGTGTGTGTGTGGGTGTGTGTGAGGGTGTGTGAGAGGGAGTGTGTGTGAGTGTGTGTATGTTTCTCTTGAAATAGACGGAAAATGGTCTAATCATAATCTCAATCGCTAGTATTCGTCACTCTCTGATTCAGATTTAGTAAATCTCACCCATGGTTTTAGTTTGTCTGCTGAAATACGTTCTTATATTTCTTTTTAGAATACCCTTCGACGCTACTAACCTCATATCTATCATGTGATAATACCTCTGTTACTCGATATGGTCCGCTGTATGGTCAAAGTGTACGCATTCAAATGGGATGGTTGGTTTTGGTATCGGATGTAGAAAGCCCTGTCGTTTTCCACCGGGCTGTTTTGCGTAGGCACACGGAATACAAGCTCGGACATATTTTTTAATAAATTGGGTCATCTTAGGGAATTAATTATTGCATGTGTCTTTAGTATGTCCATATCTCTTGCATGTTTCACATTTTTTTATTGGTTTTGAACATTGAGTCACAATATGGCCCTGTGTTCCACTATTGAAACATAGGGTAGGTCTTTTTGGTGTGGAGTCAAGAGATTTTCCTTGAACAGAGAGTTCGGTGTTGGTTTGGTCACCAAACAATTGTTTACGAGGGAATTCTGTTGCTTTGTCAGTAATATTCCGGAAGTATTTCAACACCTCTACCGGTTCCTTAAGATCAGCCCCTTGGACATTCATCCTTATGTTTTGATCATAGATTCCGTGAGTTAAGACATCCACTGCCTGCTTTCCCTTAAGTCCGCATCTGTTTATGAGCATTATTTTATCATAGTAATACACTTCAAGTGTTTCACCTCGTCTAGTCTTACGAGCCAACATTTCTGACATCAATTCCCCATAATTATGCTCACCCGGGAAAGCGGACAGCAGTTTGTCCTGCCACTCTTGCCACGTGTATTTTACACTGGTTAAACCAGTGTACCATTTCTTTGCAAGACCTGTTAGTTTTGGGAGTGCATAGAATATTGTGTGGCGCTCTGTCCACCCATAAACTGCAGCTGTCTCATTAACTTTACTTAACCAGTCTTTCATTGTTTGCGTTTTCTCTTGAGGATTAAACTCTGAAATAACATTTTAAGCACCCTGCAACCCTCCAATAGGTGCCAATGTTCTTGGACTATTCAATGCCACTACTAGTTTATCTATCAAAGTTGTTTCAGATTTATTTGCTTGACGTCGACTACGTTTAGACCTTTTTGTGCTCTGTTTGGGTGATGGTGATGTGTCAGTACTAGTAGGACTAGACGATGAATCCGATGATGAAACTTTTCTCTTTACACGTGATGACTTGTTTTTCTTTTTGTCGTGCCTATGAGACTTTTTGTACTTTTTAAACTTTCTTTTCGACCGGGTTGATCGATCAGGAGTTTTAGGTGACTCTGGAGTCTCCGCATGGATCTCCATTATCTTAGCACTCTACTGTGTTCTGGTTTTATGATGTTTATTACTTATTATAAGTGTAGTTCTGTGGAGTTACTACTTATATAAAATAAAGGATAAGGATCAAGACAAGGTAAAAGGGAAATCAATCTGAAATTAAACAAGTCTAATTTAACTCTTATGGTCACAAGACAAAAGTTTAATTTTATTATTTCTGTTGAATAATATAAGTTGCAATTCAGCCCATGACAGCAATTGATTGCCCACAATGGGACTACTGTTAAATAATAGTGGTTGAAACCAATGAGTGTTAAAAAAATCCTGACTTGGGGATTTTAGTTCAGTCAGCGGCTTGTGTGAATCAATTTGTTGATTTATGTTTGTTTCTCTATTAGGTACTATGAGTTTCATCATTCTATAATCAGATGATCTATTACTTCCACTAAAAACAATTCAAAGTAAAGTAAAAATATGAGTGTTATAAAATGAAAAGTATTTGGGGCGTGAATTATTGTTACCCTACTCATCATGTCGTGGTTAGTAAAGGGGTGTTAAAATGTGGTTTGGTTATGCATTAGAGTTATTAAGTTAAGTATTTTCATGTGTCATCCAATAACTATGTTATTCATACGTAATCAAATATAACCTAAGGACGTAAACAAACAGTAACAATATACGTAAATCACGTCATCTTCAAACCCTTTCATAAACCTACGTTCTAGTATTCATCAGGCGCATTCATGTTTCGTGGGGAGATTGTTCACAAATGTGTTACATTACAAATCACAAATATTATTTTCAAATGTCAGACTCAAAACGTCAACATCGAAACCAATCTTTATCTGTGATGGCTTAGTCACTACTCACGCCATCTAGGGATGAATTAAGTCAACAAACCACTCCTAGTGGCGCTAGCGAGCGCGTATCGATTATGCTATTCTGCTACTAGATGGCGCCTGGTGACAGATTAGGTATATTGCTGCGCAAAGTGCCTGTTGCTACCTACCCATTGGCAGACGTTATATGTATGTATCGCGCAAAGAATCACACTGCAATATGAAATCATTTCTTAGCCAAACAAAAATATGTTTCGCGGCAGTCTGTACACGATAAATAAGAAATAAACGACAATTTCCATTCGGTTGCTGTAAATACAATTTTTCACAGAAAGAAAGCTTGAGGTCACAAATTGCGAACCTGTCCTTAATACACGAATCACCCAATAATCTCAGAAGCTTGGTGGCAATCCAACTGCTGTAAAAGCCGGTCAGCTCCTTCTCATTTCCATCTCATGGCAACCCACAACCCCTCGCTTGATGAAATCGCCGGCGCCGCTTGGGACAGGACGCCGCCAAAGCTTACACAGAAAACGCCCACCAATGAACTGGAACAGTGGGCCTTGGGTCACTATTTCGCTTCTGACTGATAAAAACAACATATCAACCTCTTACGATCTTTCTTTATTAGCCGAATGCTACCTTTCACAACAGAATAATCAAAATTAACCGAGACGCAACGCCATCACTCTTCTCGCGCGGACGAATAACGAGACCATAGACTTCAGAGATGTTCTGTCACCGTAGTGATGTCCAAAACCGGTCAATTCGGATCGAGTGACAGTGAGTGGATCGCTCGAAACGAATTGACTATTTTAAAATTATGAATAGTTAACAATCGTTACTCGACATTTTCACAATAAAAACAATGAATGAAAAGTTTTATTTTTTTAAAACTGATAATTGAAACAAAAAGTAAACTTTAGAAAAAACCGCCTTCCACAAACCCTATTTGATTAGATTGAGTTTAATACAAACTGTAACCCCTTATCCCCCCACCCTTGGGGAATTAATTTTGTCAAATCCCATCTCAGTGCTACCCCACGCTACTAAGGAACCTCTGTACAAAGTTTCATGGCTCTAGGTCCACCGGTTTAGGCTATGCGTTGCCTGCCCGTCAGCCACGCATTGTATTTGTACCTAGTATTGAGCAGATCTGGTGGCCATATGTGGTCTTCATCAGCAGTTCCGCATCACAATATTATGCTTACCATGTGCATTTGCACGAGTTATTATGAAAAACACAAAAATCACTATAGGTCTGCCTATAATATTTGAAGAGTTCCCTCAATTTCTCCAGGATCCCATCATCAGATCCTGACCTGGTGTCAATGGGACCACCCTTGAGGTATTACCTATACGCCAAAAAAAGATTTGTTCAAATCGGTTCATAATTGGCGGAGTAATCGCGTAACAAACATAGAAAAAAAAAAAAAAAACATACGGGTCGAATTGAGAACCTCCTCCTTTTTTGAAGTCGGTTGAAAATGGCGCGCACTTTTTTTTTGTTTTCGCTCGTTGACTCTGACTACCAGAGGCAAATGCAAAAGCCAAACAAACAACCAAATATTAAATCTCAACATAGTAAACGAAATACATCATCTCTGTTTTCTTAGTTTGCTTGTAACTTGATGAAAAAAATGTTAGTCATCTTATTTTGACAATAACATGTTTTTTATATTTGGCTATTTGTCTGGCTTTTGCATTGCCTGTGGCAGTCAGAGTCAACGAGCGAAAATAAAAATGTGCGCGCCATTTTCAGTTTTCAACAAATAAAACTTTTCAATCATTGTTTTTATGGTGAAAATGTCGAGTACCGATGAAGATAAATTATAGATATTTGCGCACAAGTGTGTTGAAAAAACGTCGTATGAAACTCGTGAGCAATTAATTGGTAATAACATACTCGGTTCTTTACTGTTAAACCAACATCGTATGTTATGACCAACTTTGCTCACTAGTTTCACAATGTACTATTACAGTACATAACGCAGCGTAGAGTATGCCCAAAATATTACTAGGCCAGTAACACTAACGTGAAAAATATAGTACACCCTGTGCTTCAAAATATACCTATAGGGTTAATTTCCAGGGCCGATTGAAAAAAGCTTCCAAGAAGGCCGGCTCCACCAAGCGTAGAACCGGCGATTTTTCTTAGTGTTGACACAGTCTATATTCAGTCCTTTTATTACTTTCTACAATATCTAACCATATATCTGTTTGTCGGTTAGGCCGCGTTCGGACGGCGCGGTCTGTTCGCGGGCCGCACGCGCGCTACCACCACCACCACGGGGGCGCCTGCGCCGGCCGACGCCGCCAGTGCTGCCACCAACGAAACTCCCTCGCCAAGGTAACTATTAGCAGAATGTACTTCAGCCTTCCGCACTTGAGGCATCACCAGACCTGAAGAGAGTTCTTATCGCGCCTCTGGTCCCCATAGACAGAGTTCGAATCCAAAAGGCACAAGCATGTCTATTGTCTATGCAATGTTTTATCATCATTATCATTCTCAGTCCACATTGTTCCCTCTGCTCCAATCCGCCTGTGATTCTTGCAGGCCCCTCGTCCGGCCCGGCCTCCGCCGCTTGCCGTCGACCACCGCCGCCGCCGCCGCCGCCGCCGCCGCGCCCGCTGACGGAGACAGCGAGGGTCAGGAGCCGGCCGAGGCCACCACCCCCGCCGCCAGGACCATTGGGTACCTACCCACAACTACACGTACAGTATTACCCAGCACTCTCGGCATGCCTACCCCCGCGGGGAGTCACGACGCGAGTGCGTGAAGGATAGAGCACACGTTTTACATGAGAGACATGCTGTCACTCAGTGCTGAAAGGGGTTCTTTGCAATAGAACTTTGTACTTAGATTATCCTCTGTTGTTGGTCTATCGGATTCGCGCCAGCAACCTTGCGTTGTACGTTTTTCTTTCTAAATGAATAGT
>CAUOQF010000141.1:0-19933 GCA_963457715.1 Argyresthia albistria | reverse complement strand
GGCTCTGTGAGCTGTAGACCTCGCGAGTATGTCGGTGGGAAAGCTGAACTGCTAAAACACATAAAAATAAAACCGGCCAAGTGCGAGTCAGACTCGCGCACGAAGGGTTCCGTACCATTATCTATATAATTGGAACAAAAAGTAAACTTTAGAAAAAACCGACTTCCACAAACCCTATTTGATTAGATTGAGTTTAATACAAACTGTAACCCCTTATCCCCCCCCCCAGGGGAATTAATTTTGTCAAATCCCATATCAGTGCTACCCCACGCTACTAAGGAACCCCTGTACAAAGTTTCATGGCTCTAGGTCCACCGGTTTAGGCTATGCGTTGCCTGCCCGTCAGCCACGCATTGTATTTGTACCTAGTATTGAGCAGATCTGGTGGCCATATGTGGTCTTCATCAGCAGTTCCGCATCACAATATTATGCTTACCATGTGCATTTGCACGAGTTATTATGAAAAACACAAAAATCACTATAGGTCTAATCGGTACTCCGCGCCCAGTAGTTGCTAGATTGTTGCGCAACACGAAGCGCAACGAACTGGTCCACGCAGCAAGAGTCAGGAAAAACCTCAACACTAATGACATCGACCTACCTGGAGGGAAAAGAGACATCTTTCTAAACGAACGTCTCACTAAAGCAAACAGGAGTCTTTTTCGTGAATGTAGAGAAAGAGCAAAGACTTACAAATACGACTACTGCTGGGTCCGTAATGGTACTATACACGTCCGGAAAGAGCACCGTAAACCAGCAAAGGTCATACGGAGTATGTCCGACATCGACCGGCATATCGGACCGATCGTTACTGGCGCACCCGGACTACCGCCTCAAGCTGTCCCCCTCCACGTCTCTGTCTCCGCATCGCGAACACAACCGTCTTCAGTCCCCAACTCCGCATCAAACCACTCAGCGCCAGCAGAGGAGAGCGGTACAGACACCGCAACTAACTGAAGTGCTGAACGACGAACTCATTGTGACGTTTCCTGCCTTGCTCTTAGCGATTGTGTTTAATTTTATTTTTATTTTTAAGTCTCTATCTACCAATAAGCAGTACAGAATATCTCTTCTTCCTAATGTAACTAAACAAACTATATATAACGTGTATACACTAACCACGAGTGCCTACATATTTTTGCTCCTCCTCTCCTTTCCCTACCAAAAGCGTGACAGCTCTGAATCCCCCCCGCCCACACTAAAACTTTTGCTTCATAATTTTCCACCATAGGCCTTGATATAGCTCAAGAACTGGACAACACACTAGCTATAACATGTCACGCTTCCCAAAATGCTGAACAATGCAAGAGCTATATCAGCAAAAGCTATAACTTTAAATTACTTACCTATAATATTAGAAGTCACAACTGTAACTTTGATAACTTTCTTATCTTACTTCATCGACTCGACATAGTATACGACGTAATCATACTCACAGAATGTCAACTAGGACACACACCCTTAATAAAAAACATACAAGGTTACACTTCCCACTATACGACTAAATACATAAACAAGGCGGGAGGAGTCATCGTTTACGTCAAAGACATCCTGAATGCCTCAGTAACGGAGCCTAATTTGCAGGATGCTGATTGTCTCACGATAGAACTTGCAAACAATTTCACGATCGTTGCAATATATCGATCACCATCTGTCTCCAATATTGTAGCTTTTTTAAACTCGCTTGACGAACACTTCGCATCGCTTAAAACTAGACAAAGTATGATTGTGGCTGGTGACATGAACATCAACATTCTACCAAACTCGACAGACTCCCGTAAAACGGAATATCTTTGCTTGATGGCCGAACACTGTCTCACTGCTGCCATCACCAAACCTACCAGAAGTAGGTCATGCTTGGATCACATCTTTGTGAGGACGAAATGTAAAGTTGAAGCCCTGGTATGCACAACCGATGTGACTGACCATGACCTACCCATGATTGCCATAAATACAACCTATAAAAAAACGCTACCGAAAAGGCAAAAAACTAAGATTGACTACGATGCCATTATCGCGGATCTGAGTATTGAGGACTGGACGGACATTATTTCAATACAGGATGTCTCGGAAGCGACCTGTAAATTCACAACAAAACTTAAAGACGTCATAGCGAAACATACCAAACTAGTGAATATTAGCCGAACCAGGTTTACTATTAAACCATGGATTACACCAGGATTGGCCAGATGTATTCGAAACAGAGATCAGCTGCATCTAAAGTGTAAACAACATCCTAAAGACCTGAACGCAGAGATAGTTTACAAACGATACCGCAATTTCTGCAATGACCTGCTACATCGAGTTAAAGCTGCCTACGAGCACAAGATTCTTGAAGAAAATAAAAACGATGCAAAGTCACTGTGGAAGGTAATAAAGAATATCTGTGAGATCTCACCTAAAACTCAGTCCGCTGCCAAACTACTCTCAAGTTGTAACACGCCTCAAGAATCAATAAACAAATGTAATAGCTACTTTACCACCGTCGGCTCTACACTTGCAGAAGAAATCCTCAAATCCTCAAGTAGGTCAGAAACTCAACTGGCTCAACTGGCTAGGGCTGCCCCTTTTCCTCACTCTTTTCTCATGCAACCCACAGACAAGGTTGAAATTTTTGGACAAATCAACAAACTGAAAACTGACAAAGCCCCCGGGCTTGACGGTATGGGCAACTTACTTATAAAACGTATAAGCAAAAATATCGTCACGCCTTTAACACACATATTTAATCTTAGTCTGCAAAATGGCGTTTTCCCTGAGACGTGGAAAGTGGCCGGAGTTACACCGATCCACAAAGCAGGAGACAGGGAAAGCCCCAGTAACTACAGGCCGATATCTTTGCTTGCTGTCTTCTCTAAGATCCTAGAAAAGATCGTAAACCACCGTCTTATGTCGTACTTGGAGAAATTTGGTGTCCTCTCGCCCGCCCAATTTGGATTCCGACAAAGAAGGTCGACTGAAGACGCTGCAAAAATACTTGTCGATTCCATCTCATCACACCTTGACAAAGGCGATTGCTGCATGACTGTCTTCCTCGATTTAGCGAAGGCATTCGACACAGTATCCGTACCAATACTGCTACAGAAGCTTGAAAACTATGGGATAAGGGGTCTAGCCTTGGAATGGTTTCGTAGTTACCTGAGTAATAGAACCCAACAGACGAGAATCGGTGACCTTTTGAGCGACCCTATGCATATAGGATACGGCGTGCCACAGGGAAGCATTCTGGGCCCTAGTTTGTTCTTAGTCTATATAAACAACCTAGGAGAACTGCTGCCCTCTGCTAATGCCAATGTTATCTGCTATGCAGATGACACAGCAATGACTTTCCATGGCAAGACCTGGAAATCCACCTTCGCCCACGCTGAAAACGGAATGGCTCAAACTGCAGAATGGCTTACCAATAACCTACTCACCCTTAATGTCGCTAAAACAAAATTCCTGTGTTTCCACAAAACTAAGGCATCTGCACCAAACCTAGAAATGACTTCCTACATCAAGATACACACATGTAACCGATTCAACAACACCTGTACATGTAAAACTATTGAAAGAGCGGAATCCATAAAATACCTAGGAATAGTTGTAGACGAAAAACTCTCCTTCGCCAAACACATAGCATCGTTATCGGGCAGAGCTAGGAGACTCATTATAATTATGAAGCTCTTGAGGAGTGGAGCCAGCGCGGAGATTTTGCGACTCGTATACCTGTCCTTGTGCCAGTCGGTACTGGGCTACTGCATCTCGATCTGGGGAGGGTCTTACAAAACTAACATGATCACCATTGAAAGAGCTCAGAGGTCCATATTAAAAGTTATGTACAGGAGGCCTAAAATGTACTGCACGGAGAGTCTCTACAAAGAATGTGAAATATTGTCGATCCGCCAACTTTTTATTCTTAGGGTCTCCCTTAAGAGCGTAGTCGGTCTGCGACAAAATTGAGAAATAGGTATTTGTACAAACTATTGCCGTCGCGTTGCGCCCAAGCGACCGCGCTATCAATGTGCGTGTGAGTAGTCTGTGTTCGTGTGCGTGCGTAGATACCACTCCCGCGCCCGGCCGCTTTTCGTTCTGCGGTCTTTCAGTTGCATTTGCTATCGGCATCGGTCGGCGTTTGCAGTGTTTGGCATTTACGAGCTACTTACTCGATCAAATTATTGTGTTAGACGTTTTTTATTGTTTACAGTCTATGCTTTACTGAACTGACTTGGCTTGTGTATCGGATTTTGAGTAATTATATTTACGACTAAAGAAAAAACGTAAGTACCCACCTATTATTTTTAAATATTTTACCTACTTCAAATAGATAAACGAAATGCAATACATACATATTATATTTATCTAAAATACTATACCTACTTATTGATAAATAACAATTTACAAATGTGGAGCTATAAGTACCTAATCATGGTAATTGTTGTTTCAGATAAACCTTCTTTGTGATGGGTAAAAGAAATAGTAGATTGTTTACCAAGGGAGTAAAGAACTATTTTTAGGGCGAGAGTGTTTTTTGAATTCTGAGCGACCGAGGGATTCTAGAGTTGAGTCCCGAGTGTAACGAGGGACTAAAAAGTAGAATCCTGACGAAGCGAGGGAATCAAAGTACATCACTCGAGCCAAAAATAGTTTTTACTCCTGAGGTGGACACTCTACTTTTCATCACCCTCTGTGAGAAAAGTAGTAAGTAATCAATAAAATAACATACATGTACTTATACAGGGTGTCACAGAAAGGGGTGTACATGCGGAAAGAGGGACATCATTCTGAACATCTTTCACTATGGGATCGACTTGATCAGAGCAACTTAATTTTTAACTCAGCACTAATTATTTTTACAACTAACTAATTTTTATCGGTGTCAATCGATTCGGTCGATCGGATTATCTAATCTGTGTCGAGTACGCATTTTAGTACAAACTTTTTTTTTATTGGCTGCGTTTAGGGTCTGTCGGCCTGAGTGGTAGTGAAACTGATTATTGACAGCATTTTTTTTCCTTTGTACTGGCAACAAAATTAAAAAGTTACTTTTAGTCCCTAGGGACTAAATGACCTACTTTAGTCCCTGTTTGTCGGGACTAAAGTAGATCTTTTTGAATAGATGTGCTGAAAACAAAATAAAGCGCGTTTATTCTTGAGCGCTAAAAGAAAAAATAGTAGATTGTACAACAAGGGCATAAAACGCACCGTTTTACCCGAGACGTATATATCCACCCGAGCCGAAGGCATTGATTGATTGACATCGTTAAAAGTAAATATTATGAAATAATTGCAAATTGAAATTACCGAGAAAAAATAAAAGTAAAAAGTAAAGTAAAAGTATTTATTCAAGGAAAATGGTAGGTACACTTAAAAATGGTGGTTGACTGCTGCCATAACTAGGATAATAATATAACCTGTATTTATGGCTCGCAGGCCCGCACCTCGTCCGAGGCGTTTGTGGTAAGATTTGGATATTCAGACGGTTCTAACAAGAATAATACAAGTACTTGGGAAAAAACAAATAAAAAAAATAAAATAATAATAATAGGCTAGTTACAATTCAGAAATGCAGAGTGTATATTGTATAGTGTGTGTTTGGGGGTGTGTAAATAAGTGAGAGGGTGTGTGTGTGTGTGTGTGTGTGAGGGTGAGTGTGTGAGGGAGGGTGTGTGTGTGTGTGTGAGGGTGTGTGTGTGTGAGGGTGTGTGGGTGTGTGTGGGTGTGCGTGTGCGTATGTGTGTGTGTGCGTATGTGTGTGTGTGTGTGTGTGTGCGTATGTGTGTGTGAGTGTCTGTATCGAATGGAAGATAAACGCGCGTGTATGTGAGTGTTTGTGAGTGAGTGTGCGTGCTTCAAAGAGAGTGTGTGATGCGAGTGAAATTATACGCAATTAAACTTTTTTCAATTTAAAGATAAGAGGAGATTTTCAGTATCATCATATGTTAGGGTTTTGAGAAACTTAGTAAGGTAAATAAGGACTTCCCGCCATTTAACTTTTTTTTTGGACGTGCCTCCGCAGCCGGCTCTGGCCGCCGGCAGTGGCACTTAGCATAGGTGTATGTGGCTGTTTACCTGACGACCTTTGTCAGAGTCTGAGATTTAGACGAAGATTTTACTTTATGCTCTAGAACATAAAATTTGATTTTATGCTGGCTATACCCGACATAAAGACGAACTTTACGAGCATGAGAAGTGAAAACATCATTTACGTGTAAAGCGGAAGATTCATTTTGCACCGCGCACGGTATTATCCAAGTAAGTATTTAAGTACCTATGATACTTTAAAGAGGCTGGAATCGACCTTGAAAAGCATAGCCGGATTCCACTTACTCCAGATGGTCATTAGATAAATGGTAACAATGTGAAAGCGGCTACAACCTGGTAAACCCCCGCCTAACGAAGGCAAAAGGGGTGTTATGACTTTGACGTGTGAGTCACTCTGTCTGTGTATCTGTCTGTGTGTCTGTCTCTCAGCTCGCGGAGCGTAAACGGGTGAACCGATTTGAATATTGTTTTTTTATTCGTAAGTAGATTTCTTGGAGCATGTGTTTGTGGTATATGTCGAGCTGGTCTGATGATGGACTTCGAAGGTGGAAGTGGGAACCCTAAGATGCTTACTAGTAAACCCGTCGAATTTGGGCTCATTAGATTCGTTGTGACAAGACCTTTGAGAATATGGTACCATTGGGCTGATCTGATAATGGAGTGCGAAGATCGAAGGTGGGAGCTGGAACCTTGGGATGCTTACTAGTAAACCCATCGAGTTTGGGCTCATTAGACTCGTAGTGACAAGACAACAGAATAAATACACTCGTAGTGAAGACGAAATATGCCGGTAAGAGAAAGGGTGGAAATGAGAACAGAATAAATACACATATTCAATTATTCATTGATCGATATTGTTTTGTTTTATTTAAAACTAGCTGCCCGTCGCGACTTCGTTCGCGTGATTCCCTAACCCTGCTTGATAACTACCCTTACCCTACCACTATCCCTACCCTACCCCTACCCTACTCTACTCCTACCCTACCCCTACCCTTACCCTTACCCTACCCCTACCCCTACTCTACCACTACTCTACCACTACCCTACCTATTTTAAGATGTTTTTTTGTTATTTTCTTATTCTGGACGGAGACAAATGCAACAAATCAAAAACCTTGAAAATCGATCCAGCCGTTCTCGAGTTATAAGTGTTCGAACAAACAAACACGACTTACTTTTATATATATATAGATAGCCAATCTTCTTTTGTGTTCTGATTCCAAAAAAGATAAAAAAAAATATTTTTGCTTTTGGAGAATAAAATTAAAAGCTTCAATTCTGTAAAATAAATAGGCGGTTCAAAGGATTTTTCCGTGGAAACGGCATACAGATACCAAACTCTGTACAAATAATATCGATAATGACGGAAATCACTACATTATCGATAAAAAAATCGACAGTTGTCACTTCCCTATTTGTATACGTATTAGTCTGACCCCCCCTTACCCTTGATCTTTCCCCGTAATGTGCGATAGGGACAACCGCAGCTCAGACCGATTTTCACTACAAAATCTTGACAAGATCGATGCTTTGTATTCCCCTGTTTTCTCCGCCAAACCTGCGCCGATTCAAATATGTTTGGTGTTGAAATTTAGAGGAAGAGTAGATCTATGTTTCTATTATTTTGTTTTAACGTAAAAACTTTTCATATTTGTCTGGTAGTCATCTGAATATGACAGTAAAAATGAGGTATTTTTTAGGTTTTCGAAAATTCGTATCTGTTTTGGTAATTATTTTTTGGGAAAAAGTAAATGACAGGGACATACATACAGTACACCTAGATTTTATAAAAAAAACGAGTCCTCTAGAGGGATAAACCAGGAAGGAAATAGGGGAATACGTTTGTATGGAAAAATGCTGATAGGATACCCTCTTAACATGCATCGACAGGCTCTCTGCTCCGCCTCTTACAATGAGATGCTTGAACGTCGGATATTTAAACTCCCAGTGATGGGTACAAACACATCTTTCGCACAAAGATTCGGCCCATTTTTGCATCCGCATCTTTACAATAAGGTCGCTCAAGCCTGTGACATCAAACACGCCTCACCATCTGAAGCTAAACACAAAATACGACAATGGCTTCTTGGCATGAACTACAACCAGACTGAAAACTTCATTGGAACACAATCATAGAAATACTCTACCTGTATTTATTATTTATACAAAAACACTCTCCCCGCACACACAAACACACCCTCCCTCACACACCCTCACACCCCCTCACACACAGACACACACACCTTAACACACCCTCACACACCCTACACACACACACACACACCCTCACCCTCTCCCTCACACACACAAAAGTAAGTGGAATTTTTTTGTTGCATTACCATAATAATTTTCGTCTTTTAGCTTTATCATGGTATTACATATCATCACCTATTACTTATTAAAATATTTACCTTATTATTTTAAATTGAAACTCATGTAGTTTTAACCTGCTACCATCATGTATGTACACCAAACATTATAAACAGTAGAGGTTCCCGCGATACAGGCTGTGCCTAGTGCGGGAGCCACAATCTAATCTTACTTTTATACCCGTGCGTGCCTGAATAGTGCATCTCCCCAACTCTAATGTATTTAGATTTATGAACACTTTTATGTACACTTTTAGGTGAAATAAATGATTTTGTATTTGTATTTGTATTTGTATTTTGTCTAATTTTCCAAATCGGTCCATCCGTTTAGGCGCTATCGAGGCACATACATAAAAAAAAATAAAAAAAAAACAAACATCCGGACGAATTGTAAACCTCCTCCTTTGGGAAGTCGGTTAAAAAAACCGCAAAAAAACACGTTAATTGTATGGGAGCCCCCTTTATATTAAATTTATTTTGTTTTTAGTATTTGTTGTTATAGCGGGAACAGAAATACGTCATCTGTGAAAATATCAACTGTCTAGCTACCACGGTTCATGAGATACGGCCTGGTGACAGACAGACGGACGGACGGACGGATATCTTGAGATTTTAAGGTACTTTCCCTCCAGGGCCCATTCGTTTGTTCCACCCTGTATATGTGTGATCTGTAACTGTATTTTTCATGAAATACCCAAAAAGTTTTGTTCAAATTATCATCTTATGTCAGAATAACTTTGTAGCTAGTTGAAAAATAACATTTGAATTGTTTCAAAGCTTGCCGCGCTTTTAGGGCCTTTAGTACCTACTAAACGCCGCCGTAAGCAGCACTGTCTACAACCTACTCCTACTGGAAAACGTGAGACACCCATCTACAATTTCCGTAAAATGAGGTTCACTCACTCATTATGTCAATGTCATGCAGACTGCAAAACATCATTTCAACGCACCAAAGAGTATTTAATTAAAACATCACTGGCAGCCAAACTTGAAGTGGCCAAAAGGAAAAAATTAATTTCTGAGCTCTGAGATTTGTATGAAAACAAAAGTAATTAAAAACTATTAATTTTATAATTATTTTCTAAAAGTTCTACATAATAAATAGAGACGTGGTAATTCCTCAATTAATATTTAAAGTCTTTGTAGAAGTCCGGGGACGACATTGCCTTATCATTTAAATTTAGTTTCATTAAAAGAAGGCTTACCTACCAAAACAAAATGGCCTTGGTATAAACTTTTCAAGCGTGTTGTGAAGACGTATCTTGTACCGAGACCACTTTCAACTTGTAATATCTCTCGTATTTCAGTATTTGTAGTTGGTGCGGCAACAGATATACACATTCTGTGAAAATTTCAGCTTTCTAGCTATTACGGTTCGTGCAGGCGGACCCGGTGACAGACGGACGGACGGACGGACGGACGGACGGACGGACGGACAGCGAAGTCTCAGTAATAGGGTCCCGTTTGGCACCCTTCGGGTACGGAACCCTAAAAATAACCCAAATAATTTTCTTTCAATAACACATACAAACTTATGAATGTACCTGGTTACGTACATGCAGTATGAAAGTAGCCGCACCAATAACTTTGTAAACTACATTTCGCGATCTTTTATACAACCTATTGACTTTTTACTAAAATTATATAATCTGTTTCACTTTCATAGTCTTTACAAATCCAACGACACCTCATTTGTTAATATCCATCGAGCCGTTTGGGTTGTAGCGATTTTTTTACATTTTAAAACCCCATATCTCCGCCATTTTGAAAAAAATCAAAAAACTGGCTCGAGTAAAAAATTCTATTTATTTTTTCAACCTGCTCACAAAATTTCACGAGAATCGGTTCATAAATGCGACCTGTAGAGGAGAACAACCGGACATACAAAAGCATTTTTGCCCAAACCTGAAACGGAGACGCTTCGCTCGCTTCGCTCGCTCATCTGTTTCACTCTCATGGTCTTTACGAATCCAACGACACCTCATTTGTTAATATCCATCGAGCCGTTTGGGTTGTAGCGATTTTATCTCCGCCATTTTGAAAAAAATCAAAAAACTGGCTCGAGTAAAAAATTCTATTTATTTTTCCAACCTGCTCACAAAATTTCACGAGAATCGGTTCATAAATGCGACCTGTAGAGGAGAACAACCGGACATACGAAAGCATTTTTGCCCAAACCTGAAACGGAGACGCTTCGCTCGCTTCGCTCGCTCGGTCAAAAATTGTGAAAATCGGACAAGGTTTAGGGGGTGGAAAACGTTAACGCTTTTTGTATGGAAGCTTACGAGTACACTATCGTCTTAAAGGGGTGGCAGTGTCACTGTTGTGGCGTTCCGCGATTCCGTGACTATTTGGCACAACAGGAGGCTATTATAGCCCGTCGAAGTCAATTAGATTGTTTCTGGGACAGTTTCCCTAAAAATCCAACAGAGGACTCTGAAAGTGAACAGATTTTTAGAATATCCTATACTCTGTGGTAATTGTCAAAGTCAGCTCTTTAATTGTTTCACGGTTCTGTGGTTCTTGTAACTAGAACCACAGAGCAGTGAAACAATCAGAGTCGCGTTCTGTGTCTCTGTTCTCTGTTTCACTGCTCTGTGGTTCTTGCTACAAGAACCACAGAGCAGTGAAACAATTAGAGAGCTGACATTGACACAAACCACAGAGTATAGGATATTCTAAAAATCTGTTCACTTTCAGAGTCCTCTGTTGGATTTTTCGGGAAACTGTTCCAGAAATAATCTAATTGCTTATGACAATAATACCTATTAGGTAGGATATTATTTTACAGTTTGCTAACGAAAACAAGAACGATAACATTTTCCTTTCTGTTATCGGCAGTTGGTTCTCGATACGTATTTTATCTTATCGACTTTTGTGGATTTATTTAGCTGTGCACTAGTTCATTATAACCGGCCAAGTGCGAGTCCGACTCGCACTAGGCCGGTTATTTTGTCTTCGTCTTGTATAGCAATCTGTCATCTAGGATATTCAGCTATAGGCACAGAAGAGATAATAGTATGCTACAGGTTTGATGTGTAGACAGGCTCTCAGGTATGGGACCAGTGTAGCATCCTTCACATATTAATCTTGTTTTAGTTTAGGTTATAAGATCTTGCGGAGCTCTTCTTTTCAGCCTTTTGAAGGTTATTGGTTCCGTCATCAGGTTTAACGCTAGTCAGTTCGGGTGCCTTTCCAGTCTAGCTTTATAACTTTAATAAAATACCGTGCCACCTCAGATACGTGACATTGGCAGAATCATCAAATCGATGGAAGCCATTATTTAAGAAATTGAATTGAATTGAACTCTTGAGGTTGGATACAATCTCAAGAGTTATAAAGCACTGAATAATATGATGCGGGGATATCTTGAAAAAATATGTTGTGTGTGGAAGTTGTGAATGGCCGCAGGTTGCACAGGAACGAGTTGAATGGCGTTTATATGAGGAGGCCTGTACTACAACCAGTGGGCTTCCGTGAGAGGCTGATGATGATGATGATGATGATGCGGGGTGGTGGAACATGTAAAGGAAATTCTGAAAATGTTAGCATTATGCAGAAGTGACTGATACAAAGACGAAGGATAGGATGGGATAAGACAGTTTCTTCATCTGAACTCCGCTGTATTATGTTCCTGCCATGAACATACGGAACACTCACCACAACTTCTTCACGAGTGGCTTCTACGATGACCTGCTTGAACTCAATGTCCCCGTTGCAGATGGCCTCGGGGTCGTAATTGGGGTCGTTGGAGTCTTCTTCTAGCTCTTCCAGGACTTCTGACCCCACCGCACCCCACACGCCCTTGCCACCGGCTCCACCTTATAAACAATACATAATATAGATAGATGATGCGGTGGGACTCCCGCTGAACACAGGCGGGTGATCAGTTCCTCTATTGTGTCTATTTCACCGAATTCCCAGTGTTTGAGCGCTGGTTACTGTTGGTTCTGATTTCCCTCCCCATATACATAACTGGCATCGCTGATGTGGGTGCACAGACCGCTAAGCTAAAGTGGAACTGGGCCGGCCACGTAAGTCGCATGCACCCAGACAGATGGGCGAAAATCGCCACTGACTGGGTGCCACAGGACGGATACCGGTGTAGGGGCAGGCCTAAACGGAGATGGCGGGACAACCTCGACAAGTTTTTGCCGGGGTGGCCGGAGGTGGCACAGACCAGGGAAGTGTGGACGAAAGAGGGGGAGGCCTTTGCTCACCAGTGGGACACTTTGACGGCTAAATAAAAAAAATAAAAAAATATACATACTTAATATAGTCAAATACATAGTGTGTCACATGCCCACCTAAATACTTCCAATGTCAACCAACATCCACTCAAACCTTCGTCAAAAATATTATTTTGTGCTATCCAGAGAATGAAACATTGAAGAAGAAATGGGAGAAAGTGTTCTTTGAGAAAACAGGGTTAGAGAATGACAAGGAGGAAAGAGACCTTTGCCTAACAAAACATGGAAACTGTGAAGACTTGATGACTGGATGTTTGTGGCCCGGCCAGAACAGGCCCATTTGTAAAGCAATATGGTTTGATTGATTTACCCCACTATGTAGGTACCTATGAGCAAATTTATAATTGAAACAAAAAGTAAAAATAAAAAAAAAACCACTTCCACAAACTATTTGATTAGAAACCAATGTCAAGTGCTTTTTGTGTGTAATAGAAACTCCCTATTTCTTCCCCTTGGGGAATTAATTTCGTCAAACCCCATCTCAGTGCTACCCTATGCTATCATAAGGTTAACAAGCCAATTTAAAATATGTTTTGTGCAGAATTCAGCAATCTGTATTTAATTTCAGTCATCTGGGATATGTATTTAGCATTACCTTAGCTAAAGCCCTTAACTTCTAATTTCAAGAATCAACATTTCATTCAGCCAAATCCTTTGACAATAGATTGTGTTGTGACCTTGACCCACTAAAATATTGCTCCCCTCTGGCCCCCGAGTCACGTACGCGCCGAGCCATAAACAAAACAAGCCATGATGGCTTACAAGCTCTTATTACTTGCGTCGTACGGACGAAAAACGCACTGCAAATACGTATTTTTTGTCGCACTAAGTGCGCCGAAAAGGGACTGGTGCGTTACGAAAGCCCTTTTGCGCATACAGAAATAGCCTTGGATCTCGCATTGAAAGTTGTCGAGATAAAATTGCGTAATGGGTCAGTCAACCCAATACACAACCAGGAATTTAGTGGGCCAGGTCAATAAATCTAAATCTGTATGTACGAAAATACTACTGCGCAATTTCACTTCCAAGCGCGCTCATTTGACCTTGAAATCCGATGCTCTAATACTGTTGCGTATACCTAGGTGTAGTAGCAAAGCAATATTATGATTGCGCCGGTGCGTAATAAAAACATGACCTAGGGAAATGGCTGTGATGCGAGAAGGGGACGCGGCGCGGCTTCTAGAACTATCTAATGTGTTTTGAATGGGATTCTTATTGATAGTTTCGTGATATGGTTATGGAATTTACCTTTCTTGGGTAGTCCCCTCCCGTGGCCGTTGCGGGGGCGGCGGCTATTCTTCCAACTGCGGTACTTGGGCATCGGCGTCGGCGGCGGCATGGCATCCTTGCTGTTGGACCGCAGATACTTCTTGTTCCTCCGCCGCAGCCGGTCCGAGGTGGAGCTGGTGGCGTCTCCGCCGCCCGCCGCCGCCGCGACGGAATCCACCGCCGCCACGTTGCCCGAGTCGGAATCTAGTTGCTCGACCTCCATCGCGACGACGGTGGCGACTCGGGACACGAAATACGCGACTAGTTCGACTAAAAAGAGTCTGCGGCGCGTTATTCAAAAGAATTTTGAAGATTCTCGAACGATTTGGGTGATAGAGATCACTGAAAAACAATGCCGACCAAATTATACACGTTCCTATTTGTTTTGGAGAGCACACCGGAGTGAAGTTAGCGGAAAAACATGCTTTGCGAAAAAAAGTTGCCAACAATACAAACCGGAAGTTCATAATTGCCAAGGATGACAAGTAGGACAACATAGCGAGAAGAAAGTGTTGCCAGGAACCAAAAAATCCTGTAAATCTAGAGTCGAGAATTCGAGATGGTGAACAGAACAGCACTATTATCATCACGTGGTTTGCCACATGTGTCATCCATCGTGTTGACAGATTCATTGTTTATTTTGGTTTTAGATACGACAAACAATGAATAGATTCCAAGAGAACGATATTACCAGCAAGTTTCATCTGTTGAATTCTCAAGAAAGCACCGCAGAAATAAGCTGGTCATCGAGTGAAGCCAGCGATAGCGAAATCGTGGATAAAATCGACAGGTTTTGTAACTTCACGAACAACCAGCACAGTAGAAAAAGAAAACGAAAGGTAAAAGTGGCGAGGAACCTATCGAATCTAGATGTTACTATCGTAGATGCTACTCGAGAGCCTAGTGCTGCTTCTCGCCTCAATAAATCACCAATTATAAAAAGTATTTCTAAGAAACCGGCCTTGCAAATATCGCCCGTCCTCCAGACAACACAAAGGTTCTTTTCAGCGTTCAAAAGCCAGAACTTGCAGAAATCGCCTCTCAAACCTTTAGCTACAATGCCAGAAAAAAGCCCTATATTACTGCAAAGACACGAAAGTCCAAGGTCTTTAACAAAAATCAGAAAAAACCTATTTTCTAAAAATTGTTTCACATCAAGTAACAGTAATGAAGATGGAAGAAAAATAACAGAATTTGTATCAGCAGCTGTTAATAATTTAGCAAACAAATGTGAGATTGTCAAATGTTCCTCAAGATCTATAAAAAATGAGTCTGTAAATGAAGAAAATCAAGTTACATATGATGAACGAACATTGCAAAACAATTCTAGTTTAGATGATAGCCAAACACTCCTCAAAACAAATAGCAGCATAGAAATGGTTAAAAAAGTCAAGGCATATTTTGATGACAAATTCAGCTCAGGCAGTCAGTCGCAGCATTCCATCACGGAGACTCAAACACCAGTTGAAAACAAATCAAACGATGATATTGAAATAATCAACTCGTTAACCCAAAACACTAATGGAAAGACAAGTTTTGAGTCCATAAAATCAGAGCCATTAAGCAGAATAAATACTCCTGTAAGCTTTGAATCAGACTGTATGCAAAGCACGAAAAACTTCAAATACAAAAAAGATGGTCTAGCATATCGCCTGAACAGGCTATTGAGAAAACATAATGCTGCTGTATCGCTCTGGCAACATGAGAGATATTTGGCAGACAACTCCAAGTTTGTAATACCAAAAGGAGAATTCTCTGCATTTCAGATTCGAGACGTAAAGTTCCAGTATGGTTGCTGTCTTCTTGAAACAATGAGTGTCTCCGACGAAGTGCATTATATCCTAATAAGGAATCTTGTTAGTGGATGTAACATAGCCTGTGATTCAGTGCTGAAACTTTATGAACCATTCACAGTTATTGAATATGAGAATAGCAAGGTTATTGTCAATGCTTGTAAATATGAATGTATTCCATTTTAATGATAAATCTTACAACAATAGTTAATAAATAGTAACCCACCAGTATTAATTTTGTTTATTTATTTATTTTATTTGGAAAGCTTGTGACGGGACACCCTTTGGGCCAGCTCAGCCTGGTTGTCCGGTACACGTAGACTTTCGCGTCCTGCGATGAGCCTAGCTAATCTCTCAATGTAGGGATCTATCCTAGCTATCCTGTCTAGGGATCGTTTAGGGTAAAACACAGGATTACTTTATATAACGCGCGGTACTTTATTCATCAAGAACTTAACTAGGACATAATAGAGCGGCGAGGAGCTCGCTCCTTATCTACACGGGAAATAGTCGGGTTTATACAAACATTAACAATAGTACTGAAACTTACGAACTAACGCGAGGGGCTTAGCCCGGTTGACGGATTTAATAGAAACACAGGTGCGGTGGTTTACAACGACTCGGCTACTTATTCTACGGAAACTTATAAACTAACGGCGGCGTGGGGCTTACCCCTGAAGGCGAATTAAATAGATACACCGAAATAACGTACTATAACACACTCTAAGGATGAGAGGATAACGGGCCTACGGGCTTTCGGGCGCTGGGAGAGCACCCCTAACGGTTCGCAGGTTTAACGTCTACCAGGGGGTAAGACCCGGTCGACGATCCTACAGGACGCTGAAAGAGCATCCCCTAACGGTCGCTGGTTTAACGTCTACCAGGGGGTAGACCCGGTCGACGATCCTACAGGACGCTGAGAGAGCATCCCCTAACGGTCGCTGGTTTAACGTCTACCAGGGGGTAGACCCGGTCGACGGCGGGAAGCGGAGGGTTGGTTTAACGTCTGCCAGGGGATCGACCCGGCCGACGATGGAAGGGAGCGGGGTAGTGTTAGTGGATTGTTTAACGTCTACCAGGGGATCGACCCGGTCGACGAGGTGTTAGTAGAGAGGAGTTGACTGAGGCCGGAGCGTCTGCCAACTGCCGCATAGACTGCTCGAGCTACGGTTTATATACGATTGACGGACGACGGCGGGGTGCTTGCGGGACGCGAGGTGTGCGGAGATGCGGCGGTGGGACAGGCTGCGGGGCGCGGGCGCGCGGGTTGCGCAGTGATGCGGCGGCGGGGTAGGCTGCGAGGCGGAGGGTGAACCTCGGCTGGCGGGACGGCGGCGGTGAGGCGGCGGGCGCCGCGGCAGCGGGGCAGGCAGCGGGGTGAGGTGGTTGGCAGGCGGGCGCGGGGTGAGGCCTGGTGCGGGGTGCTGCAGCCGTGGCGTTTGTGACGACTGCGCATGGACGTGGGCTGCGTGGTCGTTACAAGCTTACAGCTAGTACAATTTGCAATAGGTAAGACAGTGATTAGGACTAAGCCTAACAAACGTTTGGCGAGCCGCATTTCCCCGCAGGCGCAGTCAATTGGATATAGTCTCTGCACGTCAAGCAGGGTGGGAGTCGCGTAGGAATGGCATGGAGATAGCTGATAGTGAGGCGCAAAAACCCGGTTTTGACTTGTCGACGGGGGGGGGGGGGGGGGGGTCGCGCGGGGTGGTGCGCGTGCGCGCGCTGGGTTACAAACAAATCGGAGTTTTTATCCCTCGCTATTTGCTATTACATACTAGATGGCGTAACTGTACTTCCGCTTCTGGTAAAAAGGATTTCAATCACTTCCAGATTCGAATTTTAGTATTGCTATTACATACTAGATGGCGTTACTGACACTGTATGAATGGTATGAATATCGTAGTAAGTAACCCACTGTGTAAAGGGGCCAGAAGCCATTTTTTCTGCGGCGGGGCGGCGGCATGCCGGCAGGCTGGCAACACTATTGACTTTTTTTTTTAATATCTATCCAACCAAAACATTTTTATAGGTTAGTTTTTCGTTTCGAGATTCGAGAATTGCCTAATTCTCATTTGTTTATGAAATAGTGATAAAATAGAATCATGAAGGAGACAACGTCGCCACAAACCTCTCCATTCGCCGAGCTGGGGGAGAAACACAGCGAGCTGATGGCGAAATTCGTCTCCAACATCAGAAGCGGGTAAATACATACGTCAGCTGTTTCATCATATTTCATTTAGAAGGCTCTCTGGCCCCATGTTCTAAAGGTGATGGAAAACATCGTGAGAAAACCTTGGGGAAAGAGAGAGAAGTAGATAAGGGGGCGCCAAAAAAAAAACTTAAAAAAAAATCGCTTTGAGGCAACCTTCATTACTTTATAGCTGCGGCGATGGGCTAGCCCCCGTCACGCAAAATGGAGTGTTGAATAATAAGATAAAAGTTGGCCCACTGTGCCTCTGCCACCCCATATGGGAAAAGGCTGGTTCGGGTGTAGATAAGGGGGCACCAAGGAAAAAAAACTTAGGGGCTTCCGCCCCCTTATGTACACACTGACCAAAAGGCTTGATGCTATGTTGTTGTTGTTTCTCTGGCACCACTAGGACATCCTATGATGCAGGAAATGCTACTTTTAGAATGATGCAACATTGTATTTAAAAATATATAAGAATTTGTTGGCCTATTCTACAGTTTGGTACTAATCCAACAGTAACTATCTCAATAAATGTAAATGTATTTTAGCTTAGAAATTTACCATAGTTGATGATGTTGTGGGAAGCCCTCTGAACACAGGAGGGTGATCGGTCCTCTATTGTGACTATTTCACCCATTACCAGCTTACCACAGTTACCTGAAGGATACTTTTGCCCCGGTGATAATTCAGATAAAATTACGGGCACCAGCAGCTAAGATATTACACTTGCTCAGTCAGTTTGTAGAATCTCTCAGATTATTTATTCATATTCAATCATTTTTACTGCTGATGCTGAGGCCCGGTTTCTCGTAGACCTTTTTTCCTCAAAATTGTGCGTCACATTTACCCGAAGGAAAAAGGACTGCCCACCTGTGAAATTAAATGAAGAAGTGCTACCACACAAAACAGTCATCAAGTTCCTTGGATTTCATCTGGACCGCAAACAAACATGGAAAGTGCATATCCAACAAAAACGTGACGAGCTTAACCACAAATTCAGATCGTTGGAGTGGTTACTGGGAAGAAAGTCTAGACTCACAGTTGACAACAAAGTACTAATCTACAATGCCATACTAAAACCCGTTTGGACATACGGAATACAGCTCTGGGGAACAGTACATACATATCAGAAAACCTCAAACACAGAAATACTGCAAAGATTTCAAAATGGAGTACCTACTCAAAGTGATAGTGAACGCCCCATGATTTACCAAAATGGATGAAATCCACAAATACCTTAACATTCCTACCATAAAAGAGGAAATTAGCAACATGACCAAAGCCTATAAGGACAGAGTTGAACATCATGATAACAGACTGGCCCACATGTTGAGGGAGCCCCTAAAAACAAGACGCCTGAAAAGGCTACATACCTGGGATGATCTACCCCAAAGTGACTGATGAAGGCAACCCGACAATGGGAGGTCATGTCTAACACGCCATTAGCTCCATAACAACAACTGCTTATGGTCCAAGGACTGATCGCATGTTTGCAAAAAAAGGAAAAAAATAAATAAAAAATTGTGCGACAGATTGTCAAACTCTGTACATGTACACAGATTGTCAAACTCTAGTACATGTAGTTTGGGTTGCTGGAAGTGCTTTAGTTATTGTTCTGAGGCTGGAAGATTCAACTGACAGACTGTCAGCAGTTTGTCTAGATCTCCAATTCAAACCTCAGATCAATGAAACTCTTTGTTCCTCCTTCCTCCAAGTTTTCAACAAACAGACCAACGTGTTTTTGACGTTTGGCCTAAGGATAGAGACAAAGCTATATGCTAGAGGGAAACAGTGACTAAATGAAAATGAGTGAATGGGCTGGGTTACCAGTTTACCGTACAATATAAAATCAGCCAGCCATCAACCTATTTTTCCAATCATTTGCGTTCTAGAAACCCAAAGCTTGTCAACAGATTGTTAATTGAGACAAACTGCTGACTGATAGGTCAAATTTAAATTGTAGGAATTAAAATTGTAGGAGAAACCGGGCCGTGAGTGTGTTATTATAACGGTACATTGCCACCAACGATGCTGA